>PVJL010011248.1:0-44040 GCA_004026885.1 Lyroderma lyra
ATGGTATTATTTATTTCTCGTATTTCCGTCTCAATCTTTCTTATGTTTTGAATTTCTTTGTTAAATTGTTCTTTTTGTTCACAGAGTTCCTTTTTTATGTCATTTATATCCTTTTTTATGTTATTTATCTCAGTTATGGTGTTCTGCCAATAGGTTTTCATTTCTCTCACAGCCTTTAGAATGGCTGCTTTAAATTCTCTATCACTTAAATTTGACCCTTCCAGATGTAACAAGCTGTCTTCTGGGTTAATTTCATGTTCTTTCTGAGGAGTTTTAGTTTTTAAGGAATTCATCCTGTCCGCTGGGATCTTCCTTTTTGACATGAGGGCTTTATGTTCACTGCCCAGATTATTGCTTTTGTGGTGTCCCCAACAGATCTTCTCCAAGGCACATGGTTCTTTGTACCTTTAATACTGCCCAATTTGACCACCAATTTCTAGTGATTTCTCAATACCCTCTTCCCTTACTAGGGCTAGACATTTTATCCAAATTCAAGACCACCATCTCCTTTTCGTTTACACCCTTATATTGCTTGCTGCCCTAGCTCCAGACTCGGCCTCGCTAACCTTCACTGATCTCACCAACTCCTTTCTCCTAGCTCCCTCTTCTGTTAACCCTCTAGTTCAGGATATTAACAATCTAACCACAGCTACACATCACATGCCTATCTTAGTTTGTCTTCACGAACCCATCTTTTTCCTAATGTTCTCCAATGCCCTATCAGAAACATCTGGCAGGTCTCAAACCTATAATTACCAGACTCCTCAATGCCCACCTGCTCTAACCTACAAACTCACACTTACAATACTGCTCAGTCTCTTTCTATGTATTTTAGGTCTTGAGGAGAGCTGATTTTTCAACTTTTTCCTTCTTTCTCTTTTCTTGAACTCTTAGACTGTCTTGAAGTTAGAACTGTTTTGTTAAAGGATCAAGAAACTGGGATGGGATTCCTAGTATGCAAGTTTTTATGTTGTAATGCAAAAACCAAACTCTTGAAATGGTAACTAAACTGATCATTCAGAAAACAGGGAAATACACTTGTCTCCTGGTTCCCTTATAATTAGAAACCAAATGTGTCTTCATATATTGGGCAAAAAAGAAAAAAGTCTTACCAGGTTTTCTCAATCTAATAACTTAACACAGTCTTGCAAAAAGCTCTAAAAGCAATCTTTTAGTCCATCCATGCCATTGGAGAAGAACTAAGACAGGTCAGAGAAGCTGTCCTTGAAAACAGAGCTGCTATTGATTACTTACTATTAAGGCACAATTAGGGATGTGAAAAATTCAAGAAAATGTGCTATTTTAACCTCTCAGAAAACTCACAGCTGACTGAAGACAAAGTCAAACAAATATTCCTCATTTTTCTTTTGTTCATCCTTATAGAGATCATATCATGCTGCTTGTAAGTCTCTTGCTAGCTGGATACCAAGGTCTAAACAGTGACATAGGCTAAAATCTAGCTCCAACAATAAAGTAAACTAACCCATCTCAAATTAGTCTTATAGATATGAGACCCTATTACTGTCAGGGAAAAATTATATGGTCTAAACAGAGCGGCCATTCCCCCACTTCACTAAAGACTCCTTTTCCTTGTTCTTTAAACTAAGATGGTCAATCTACAAGTTTGCCTTAAAATTCCTTTGTTTTTCTATTGGGAAATTTTACACTTGTATTGATTCTTCAATCTATAATGCCTCCCATGATCACAACATGATTTTAAAAAGAAGACAAGCATTATGAGTACCTGTCCAAGCCTTTAGAGTATGGGAAGGCTCCCCAACTGTCCACATTGTTTTACAACTCCTCCATAAGATTTTACATCAGACAAGGAGGTTTATTGGTCTCTTAATTGCAGCAATTATGGGAATCATAGCAATAACTACTACTGCTGCTATATCTGGAGTAGCTTTACAGCAGATATACAGACTACTCATTTTGTACAACAATGGCATGAAAATGCAAGTAAGGCCTGGAATCAACAAATTAAAATTGACTAAGAAATTAGCATTAGGTTGTCTGATTTGGAGACAACTCTAATTTTTCTTGGAGATCAATTTAAAAATCTCCACACTATGATTACTCTAAAATGTGATTGGAATATTTCTAACTATTGTTTAACTCCTTTCTCTTACAACCAAAACTAGAACTCCATAGTTGGAGGTATGAGCTCATCTCCGGGGACATACTCCCAACCTTACCATAGATATTCTACAGTTACAACAAGAGGTATATCAGATGTCTCATGCCTCACTTGCTCTTCTACCAGGAGAGGAGACATCTTCTGTGGCAGTGGAAGGATTATTTTCTTTAAATCCTCTCTCCTGGATAAAATCCCTAAGTAGAGGATTTGCAGAGGCAATTGAAATATTGCTAATCCTTGTTCTTTTATTTTGTATAATTCTTAAATGTGAACAACAAATTCTGCAATGAGCCATATGTACAGAAGTTGCCCAATCCATGCTTCAACTTACACAGCGAGACACATAGAGCCAACCAGAACACCCAACATCTCACCAACATTTGCTTCCCTGATCGACGCCCCATTACAGCAGGAAGTAGCTAAAAGAGCCAAGACCTCCTCCCCTTTTTCTATAACAAAAGGCTGGAAATGATAGATTCTTCCATACAAAATGGCTTCTATCCTGCCATCTTCTCCTTCTCTTCCTTGACCATACTATGATTTAACATTAACCGAGGAGACCAGGAGTTAGTTCAGGAAAACAGGATATTGTGATTTAACATTAACCTAGGAGACAGAGAGTTAACATAGGAAACAGAAATTGGGTTTGGGAAACTGAAACTCATCAAAGCCCTTACTGTAACCAGGACAATTGAGACCTATGCTTGACTAATCAATAGTAATCACCTGGACAATTAAAGTCCATGCTTGACCTATCAGTAGTGACCACCTAGGTGTCCTTCTACATGTTGCCTAGTAACCTCTTCTACCTATATAACTTCACCCCTCAATAACCAGAGCAATAACCAATGCTCTCCCATTGTGAGGCAGCCTGGCAGCTTTTTCCCAGTGTTTTGGCTCATTTCTATCAAGATCCAAGACAGAAACATAGAAATTGAAGAGAAGAAATAAGACAGAAATTTCAGAACAAAACTAATGAAAGATATCTACCAGAACTATGTGATATCATTAGAAAGAAAAATATTAGGATGCTAGGAATACCAGAAGAAATAGAACAAAATTCCAATGAGAGCTTAATCAAATAAATAGCAGATGATAATTTTTCAATCTTATGGGAAAAACTGAAACCCCAAATTCAAGAAGAAAACAGGACCCCTAGCTACCTGAATTTCACCAGAGATTCTCCAAGGCACATTATTCTGACAAAGAAACAATTCAAAAATCAAAGACAAATAAAAAATTCTCAAAAAAGCCAGGAAAAAATATATATAACCTTCAAAATAAAGCCCATCAGGCAGTCATCAGATTTCTCAGCAGAAACACTTTAAGTAAGGAAAGAATAGAATCATATGTTCAAAAATAACAAAAGAGAGAACTACCAGCCAAGAATAATCTACCCACAAAGTTATCCTTTAAATGAAAAAGGAATAAAATTTTTTTCAAAGATGCTGAGGAAATTTGTGAACACAAGGCTGACACTCCAGAAAATATTGAAAGAGGCTACTTAAAATGAAACAAAAAGTGTAAATAAATGACAAAAAGTTGGGACAACAAAAAATATAGGAAGAAGTAAAGGTTTAAATTCTTAAAAGAGAATAGAAATTAAAAGTATGCTTACTATATACATGAAATTTTCCTTTTCATAAACTTCGTGGTAACTGCAAAAAACAAAAGCAAAAACAAAACACCTTGGAACCAACACTCAAGAAAAGAAACAGGAAAAAAAAAATCATAGAACACCATTAAACTGAAAAAAACAGTGAAAAATGATCAAATATGAAACCGAGACTCCGAACAACAACAACAAAAAGACAAATTGGCCATAAAATATCATTATATATCAATCATCACCCTAAATGTAAATGAACTGAACTCAACAATAAAATGAAAGAGTTGCTGACTGAATTATAAAAACAATACCCATCTATGTGCTGTCTCCAAGGAACACATTTCAGCCACAAGGACTAACACAGACTCACAGTGACGGGATGGGAAAAACAATACTACAAGCAAGTGGCTTCCATAGAAAAGCAGAAGTAGCCATACATATGTCTGATGACACAGCCTTCAGGATAAATCAGGTAATAAGAGACAAAGATGGACATTTTATAATAATAAAAGGGACAAAAACAACAACAAAAAGACATGACATTTACCAATATATATGCCCCCAACCAGGAATCACCAAAATTTATAAAGCAACTACTTAAAGATCTAAAAGGTGAAACTGACAAAAACACAATTATAGTAGGGGATCTAAACATCACCTTGACAGTCATAGACAGATCATCCAAACAGAAAATAAATAAGGAAATATAATTCCTAAAGGACATATTTCAACAAATGGACATAATTGACATTTACAGGACACTCCATCTTACAACATAAGACTATACATTCTATTCTAGTACACATGGAACATTCTTAAGGATAGGCCATATGCTGAGACAAAAAACTAGCCTGAACAAATTAAAAAAAAAAAAACAAAAAAGAAATAATACAAACCATATTCTCACCACAAAGCCTTGATATCAGAGATCAACTTCACAAAAAAAGAAGAAACAACCACTATACATGGAGATTAAACAATATGTTTTTTAAACTGATTAGATGAAAGAAGAAATAAAAGAAGAGACTAAAAGTAAATATAAAGAAATGACAATGAAAATACAACATGTCAAAATTATTGAGATGCAATGAAAGTGGTGATAAGAGGAAATTTATACCATTACAGGCCTATCTCAAGAAATGAGAAGAGCTACAAATAAACAACCTAACTTCCCATCTTAAAAAACTAGAAAATTAATGCAATGAAGAGTTTGTTTTTTAAAAAAAATTAATAAGATTGACAAACTCCTTGCTAGGATCACCAAGGAGCAAAGGGAAATAACACAAATAACCAAAATTAGAAATGAAAAAGAAAAAATTACGACTGATGCCACAGAAATACAAAGGATCATAAAAATTATTATGAAAGAATATAGGTCACCAAATTCAACAACTTTGAATAATGGATAAGTTTCTAGAAACATATAGTCTACTTAGACTGAACCAAGAAGAACTGTACAATCTAAATAGAACTTTCAACAGTATGGAAACTGAAATAATCATCCAAAACCTACCCAGGACCAGATGATCTCATCAATGAATTTTATAAACCATTCAAAAAGGAACAAATGACTATTTTTCTCAAACCCTTCTAAAAATTTAAAGATGAGGTAATATTTCACAATCCTTTCCACAAGGCCAAAATAACCCTAAGACCAAAGCTTGGTAAGGATAACACACACAAAAAGAAAACTATAGACCAATATCTCTGATAACACAGAGATATTGCAAAAACCTAAATAAAATACTAGCAAATAGAATACAACAATGCATTGAAAAGATTATGCACCAAAATCAAGTGGAATTTATCCAATGAACACAAGGATAGTTCAACATATGCAAATCAACCAATGTGATACACCACATAAATAAACTAAAAGATTAATACCACATGATTATATCAGTTGATGCAGAATAAGCATTTGAAATAATACAACATCCACTTATTATGAAAACACTTAATATATGGGTATGGAAGGAGAGTATCTAAATATAATAAAGGCCATATATGACAAACCATCAGCTGATACACTGATTGGGGAAACTGAAGTCTATTCTCCTAAAATCAGGAACAAGACAAGGATGTCCTCTGAAGCCACTGCTATTCAATATCTTGGGAGTTCTAGCCAAAGCAATCAGGCAAGAGAAAGGAATAAAATGCATCCAAATTGGGAGAGGAGTGTAGCTGTCACTTTTTGCAGATAACATGACCTTTATATAGAAAATTTTAAAGGCTCCACCAGAAAACTATTAGAAACAATAAAGAAATACAGTAAAATTGCAGGATTCAAAATCAATGTATGAAAGTAAATTGCATTTCTATATACCAACAACAAAACTCCAAAGAAAAAGAGAAATATTATGCCTTTTGTTATTGCAACAACAACAAAAAAATAAAATACCTAGGAAGAGACTTACCAAAGAATGTGAAGGACTTATATATTTGAAACTATAAGACACTTTTAAAAGAGATTGAAGAGGATACAAAGAAATGGAAAGATATTCTGTGTTCATTGATTGGAAGAATCAACGTAGTTAAAATGGCTATATTGCCCAAAGCAATATACAGATTGAACACAATTCCCATCAAAATCCCACAGACATTCTTTCAAGAAATAGGTAAAAGAATCATCAGATTTGTATGGACCACAAAAGACCCTGAATCGCCAAAGCAATCCTACATAAAAAGAATAAGGCTGGAGGCATCATCTCCTAAATTTCAACCTATACTACAAATCATCAATAATCAAGACAGCTTAATATTGGCAAAAAATTAGACACAGAAAACAATGGAACAGAATTGAAAAACCAGAAATAAACCCACAAGTATATGGATAGATAACTTTTGACAAAGGAGAAAAAATATACAATGGGAATAAGAAATTCTCTTCAATAAATGGTGCTGAAAAAATTGAAAAAACCACATGCAAAACAATGAATCTGAACTGTGAACTGTCGCCATATACCAAAATTAACTCAAAATGGATTAAACACTTCTATATAACACCAAAAATGATAAAATGTACACAAGAAAACTTTGGTACTACACTTATAAACCTTGAGCTCAAGGAGGACTTCATGAACCTGACCTCGAAGGCAATGGAAGTAAAAGCAAAAATAAATCAAAGGCAAAGGAAGTAAAAGCGAAAATAAATCAAACTAAAAAGCTCTTCACAGACAAAGAAACTACCAATAAAGCAAAGTGACAGCCAACCAAATGGGAGAAAATATTTGCAAACAATGCCTTTGATAAGGGGTTAATACAACTCAACAATAAAAAAATAAACAATCTAATTTAAAAATGGGCAGAGGACCTGAACAGACACTTCTCCCAGGAGACATACAAATGGCACACAAACATATGAAAAAATGCTCAATTTCACTAGCTTTAGGGAAATGCAAATCAAAACCACAATGAGATATCACCTCACATCTGTTGGAATGGCTATAATCAACAAGACAAAAAATCACAAGCGTGGCAGAGGGTGTGGAAAAAAAGAAACTCTAATACACTACTGGTGGGAATGCAAACTCGTACAACCACTATGGAGGACAATATGTAGATTTCTCAAAAAATCAAGACTAGAATTACCATATGACCCGGAAGTCTCACTTCTGGCTATATATCCCCAAAAGTTGAAATCTTTGTCCTCAAAGATATATGCACCTTTAAGTTCATTGCAACACTATTCACAGCGGCCAAGTCATGGAAATAGTCATAGTGCCCTTTGATAGATGACTGGCTAAAGAAACTGTGGTACATATACACAATAGAATATTACTCAGCCATAAGAAAACATGAAATAGTGCCATTTGTGAAAACATCGATGGACCTTGAGACCATCATGCAAAGTGAAATAAGCCAGAAGTGAATAAACCAGAAAGAAAAAAAAAAGAACCATATGATTTCACTCACTTGTGGAATACAAAGCTGAAAGGAATAAAGAATCAAAAACTCATGGACATAGTAAATAGTTTAGTGGTTAGTGGTTATCTGAGGGTATGAGTGGGAGAGTAGGGAGGGGGAGTTAAATATATGGTTATGGAAAGAGAATGACTCTGGGTAATGAACACATAACACAACACATAGTTGATATATTGTTGAATTGTACACCTGGAAACTATGTAATTTTTACTAATTAATGTCATACCAATAAACCTAACAATAAGAAGAGAAATAATCATATTATGGATATCTCATCAATATGGTCATGTGAAATGAGATTCTTAAAACCTCTTCTGAAAACTACAATAAATTGAACAACTATAATTCAAAACATGAATTTCAAAGCAACATATAATCTCATCTGAGAGACCAATTCATCTCATAGAAACACCTAAAGTGAGGAAAAAAAGGGGGTGGAGTGAGAAGAAAGAAAGAGGGAAGTGCAGAAAGAAGGCTGTGGAATGCAGTCTGAAGTTCAGAAGGGAAGAGTTACATTGGGGCCAAAGAAAGCAGGCCTGTAGCCCAGGGCAGTTTGGAAAACCAAAAGATTCAGAGCCCAGAGTGGTCCTGGGAGAAAAAGATTGAGGTAGATATGGGCACAGAATGTGCACCCAGTGCAAAGCATAATCCTGAGAGAAAGTAAGACTGGGATGTGGCAGGCATAAAACTTGAGCTCAGAATTCAGTGTTGTCCCAGGAGAAAAAGACTGAGGTGGCAGTAACCACAGAACAAAGTCCCAGTGCCCATTGCTGTGCTGGGAGAAAGACTGATATGCAGCAGGCACAATAGTGGGCCTAGAATTTAGTGCAGTCTCAGAAGAGGAAAGAACTAAGATGGTAGCACCAGCACTATCTCTGGCCCTGTGTCTTGTGTTGTAGCTGAGCCCATCACTCAGCGGCAACCTTGGGGCATACAGAAGACAGAGCTTGCACATCCCTCACTTCCAGGCACAAATAATAAACACAGAGCCTGGCTACTGCTTCCCACCCTTCCAGATCTCATCTCCCCCATCTCACCCAGTGCTGACAGGGTAGGAGCTCTGGTGGCTATAGAGTTCCAGTCGGGAGACTGTCATTACCCAGTGCCACAAACAAATCTGTACCTCACCAAACACATCTTGCCCCCACCCTTCCTAGTAAGACTGGTAGGGGCATTCAGAAAAACTGAGACACACAGGTGCAGCAGCTTCTGCCTGTACTAGAATTTTAGAGATATAACACCCCTTTGGCCACCACATTCTCCCATGGGCTCACTGAAACTAAGGCAACTGGGTCAAAAAAGAGAAGCCTGCCACCCAGGAAATGTCCCAGTGTGAGAAGACTAAAACACCAAGAAAAAACAAACCACTGCAGCCCAAGAGTTCCAATGATATCTACTGGGAAGTGAAAGAAAGACTTCTTCATACCACCAGTGGCAAGATCTTAGATGCCCAGAAACAAAAATGTACCAACATCTATGAATATCCAAGGGAACAAAGTTGGTCAGAAAGAAAACAAAAAGTCTTTACAAAAGGAACTTAAAGATGTACAAATATGTGATTTAAATAATTGACAATTTATTATTGCAGTTCTGAAATAACTCAACATGATGCAAGAAAACACAGATAAGTAGTTTCATTAACTCAGAAAAAAATTCTGCAAATAAACAAACAAAAAACATTTTAACAAAAACATTGAGACTTTGAAGAAAGACCAAATAAAATTTATGGAGATGAACAACACAATAAAAGAGATTAAAAATGAAATAGCTAACATGGGAAAAGAGTTGACCAGAAGGAGGAATTAGTGATATCAAAGACAGATATATGGAAATCACACTGATGAAAGTAGAGAGAGATTTAATCATTTAAATAAATAAATAAACACTGCAAGAACTGTCTGACTCTACCAGAATAAATAATATATGAATAATTGATTTACCAGAAAGAGAAGAGTGGGAGAAAGGCACAGACAGTCTATGTAAACCAATAGTTAACAAGAATATCCCAAACCTCTGAAAATAACATGACCTTCAAATTCAAGAAAGCAAAAAGAACACCAAACTACTTGAACCTGAATAGATCTACTCCAAGGCACATTAAATTAATACTGTCAAAAATCAATGACAAAGAAAGAATTTTAAAGGAAGCCAGGAGAAAAATATTAAAAAGACAATAACCTGTAAAAAAAATCTCTAGTACATTATCATCATACTTTTCAACAGAAGCCTACAAACTAGGAGGAAATAGAACCAAATATAAAAACTATTGACAGAGAGAAATTACAGCCCAAAATAATTTATCCCACATAGTTATTCTTTAGACATGAAGAAGGAAGAGAGACTGTTCCAGATATATGAAAGCTGAGGGAATTCTCAAGCACAAGACTATATAATGGCAAATACTGAAAGAGGCTATTTGACCTTAAACAAAATGCCAAAATGGATAGAAATAATTTGTGGCAATAAAAACATAAAAAGGGAGGAAATAAAGGTCTGAATTTTCAAGAGGAAATGACAATAAGAATCATTATAAAGAAAAATAACTGCTGTTAATATGACACTTTATTTTACATAAACTTAGTGCTGACCATTTTAAGAAATCCAGAACTCAGACACACATAAAAAAAAAAAAACAGAGAAAATAATTATATAAAACTATCAAGTTAAAGTGACAAGCAGAAACAAGTAAGTAAAGAAATAGAGGCACCAAACTACTTGAAAACATAACAAACTAACAAAAAATAACTGTAGAAAAATCTTCCTATATTAATCGTCACCCTAAATGGAAGTGAAGTGAACTCACCAATAAAAAGCACATGGTTGAAGAATGGAACAAAAAACAAAACTCAACCACATGCTGCCTCCCAGAAACACATCTCAGTTACAAAGATGAATGTAAACTCAAAGAAAAAGAGTGAAAAAACAATATTCCAAGCAAATGGTACCCAGAGAAACATAGTTAAAACCATTCTTATATCTCCTAAAACAGACATCAGAATAAAAAAGATCATAGGAGACAAAGATGGACATTTCATAGTAATAAAGGGGACAATACAAAAAGAAGATATGACACTTTTAATATATATGACCCCAAATCAAGAAGCAACAAAATTTACTAGAGGAAGAAGCTGACAAACACATAATTATAGTAAGGGACCTAGAGCCCCCAATGACAGTCACAGACAGTGCATACAAAAAGAAAATAAATAAAAAAATATAAGCTTTCAATGATACATTACACCAAATGAATATAATTAATATAATATTCACAGGACACTGTATCTTACAACAAAAGGTTATACATACATATATACATATATATATATATATATATATATATATGAATGTATGTGTATATATTATATATACATAGAGGAATGTAATATATATATTATATATAGTGCACATGAAACATTTTCAAGGATAGATTGTATGCTGGGAAACTAAACTTACCTTAATAAATTTAAGAAAACTGAAATCAAACCCAATGCCTTCTCTGACCACAAAACTTTGAAATTGGAGACCAATTGGAACAAAAAAGCAGGAAAAGTCACATATACATGGAGATTAAGCAACATGCTATAACATTAAACAGTGACTAGGTCAAAGAAAAAGTAAAGAATGAGATTAAAAAATACATAGTAAAAGTTCTGCCAGGATTCACGGTGACAAACAACTGCTGCATCCAGAGTTCAAAGCCTGAGTTCAGTTGAGCCTTCAGCCTCCAAGATCTCCAACCTTAGCATATGCCAATTGACATGGAAACACTTAGGCCAGCATTTTAAGAATTTTCACATTTGTTTGCAGTGAATGTAGGGTCTTGGTTTTTTGGCCACAGATTGATGGTGTTAAATCCAAAGGAAGACTAAGACTTCTAATGTTACAGGTGAAAAGGATACATAAGAACTAGTGGTAGCGAAGAAGGGGGAAGATGGTGGCAAGGAAGAAGATCCTTGTAGCCTCTCATGGAAAATACAATTGAACAACTAGGATCTAACAAGGTAGTCCTGAGTGACACAGTCTCAGCTGAGAGATCCACATGTCACAAGAAAACACCTGAAAGTCAGAGACAGGGGGCAAACAAGAGAGGAGAAATAGAGCGAAGCAGAAATGTGGATGCAGAATGCAATCTAACCCAGAGTAACTGAAGGAACAAGGAGAGAGCCAGAAGACACTCACCAAGGAGTAACAGATCCCAAGAGGGCTGGAGACTGAGTGGAGACAGGAACTGAGGTGAGAGTGGCTGAAACCCTGTGAGACTATTAGCGAGTTGAAACTCCAACTAGCACCAGATCACTACAGCCCCAACAGGAGTGCTATATCCTGGGGTAAGTTAGAGGCTGAACAAAAAGCATCTGAACTGCCCTGGGCAAGAATAGGACCCCAAGCTTCAGTGTGGTTCTATCACCACATATTGGCTCAGGGTGAGTTAGTAACTGAGAGCCATGGAAGCACTGACCAGAATACAACATGGTCCTAGGTGATATGTGGGCTCAGGAGAAAGAAGAAAGGCTGATGTGGCAGCACACATTCAGCCAATAACTGATGTTATTGCAGCCTACTCCCTGCCTGTCCCATGCCAGCCCACCTAGGCATCTCTGACTAGTGTTGCAGTGAAGTCAGCAATGAGGAAAAATACCACAAACAAAGCAGCCATAGACTATACCATCACCAAACCCAGGCAGAAACTAGAGATACTGAGCCAGGCTGCTTCCCATAATGCTCTCCCAAAGCTCACCCCCTCAACACCATCTAAAGTCTGCTCTACAGCTGTCTGTATAAAAAAATAATAATAAAATATTTTTAAAAAGGCAAAAAACCTGTGCCTCTCCAACATAATCTGCAACTATGAAAACTGGCAGTAGAGCTTGGGAAAACTCTAAAACACAGGCACAGATTTTCCCTTCACTGATCTCAGAGGTAGCACACCATCACCCACCATATATTTCAAAAGAGAAGGCACAATGATACCAAGGCAACAGGATCAAAAGAAGATAAATCCACTTTGTATGAAAGCTCCCAGAGGTAGGAGTTAAAATAACCATGAGAAGAATATTGGAAGATGCTACAGTGACACCAACTAGGAAAAGAAAAAAATAGAGAAGAGAGAAAGAAAGAAAGAAAGAAAGAAAGAAAGAAAGAAAGAAAGAAAGAAAGAAAGAAAGAAAGAAAGAAAGAAAGAAAGAAAGAAAGAAGGAGGGAAGGAAGGAAGGAAGGAAGGAAGAGAAAGAAAGAAAGAAAGAAAGAAAGAAAGAAAGAAAGAAAGAAAGAAAGAAAGAAAGACAGACCTCTTTATATTTGCCATGGAAAAAACCTTCATGCCCATAAAAAGTAACACATCAAATACAATGAGTACCTTAGGATTCAAAGCTGCTCAGAGAGAAAATAAAATGTCTCCAGAAAAGGAACTTACAGATTTGGAAATACATGATCTACATGACACAGAATGCGAGTCTGCAGTTCTTAAGATACTCAGAAAGCTGAAAGAATGTTGACAGAGTACCCAGACACAGATAAGTGATCTCAGAAATAAACATATGTGTAAAAAAAGAACATTTTGACAGAGAAATTGAAAATATAAAAAATAATCTAATAGAAATTCAAGAGATAATGCAATAAAAAAACAGAAATAAACTAACTGCCAGAGAATAGGGCCAATCAGATAAAGAAAAGAGTTAAAAGATATCAAAGATTGGAACATTGAAACAACACAGCAAGAAGATAGGGACTACAGAGTCAAAAGAAATAAAAGAACTCTGCAAGATCACTCTGACTCCATCAGAAAGAACAATATTAGAATAATAGAAATAGCAGAAGGTGCAAAACAGAAATCTACATGGAACCTACTCAAGCAAATAGTAGACAAGAGCTTAACATTAGAATAATAGAAATAGCAGACAGTTCAAAACAGAGCTTACTCACACAAATAGTAGACTTTCCCAACCTATGGAAAGACCTGAAAGCTCAAATTCAAGAAGAAAATAGGTCCCCTAGCTACCTGGACCCAAACAGATCTACTGCAAGGGACATTATAATAAAAATGTAAAAAATTAAAGAAAAACATAAAACTCTCAAGGCACCCACGAGAAAAAAATAAAGAAAACTAATCTTTAAAAAAACATTTCATTGGGCTATCATCAGATTTCTTAGCAGGAACTCTACAAGCCAGAAAGAAATGGAATCAAATATTAAAAATATTAAAAGAGAGAAACTTCCAAGCAAGAATAATGTATCCAGCAAAATTATCCTTTAGACATAAAGGAAACGTGAAGACCTTTTCAGACAAGCTGAGGGAATTATTCAGCACGAGGCTGACATTTCATGAAATACTGAAGGAGCTAAAATAAAATAAAAATAAAATGAAAATAAATAAGGAAAATTTGGGACAACAAACAACAAACTAAAAAAGGGAGGAAGTCATGGCCATTGGAAACCCTATTAATCATCACCCTAAATATAAATGGACTGAACTCACCAATAAAAAGGCACAGAGTATCAGACTGGATTAAAATAAAAACTCATTGATATGCTGTCTCCAAGAGACACACCTCAACCATAAAGACAAACACAGACTCAGAATGAAAGGATGGAAAACAATACCCCATGATAATGGTATCTAGAGAAAAGCAGGAGTTGCCATACTGATATTTGATGAAACAGGCTTCAGGATAAATAGAATGTAACAAAAGACAGATGTTTTTGTCAGTTCTGCTCATTACTAGCAGCTCTGGCCTCTCTTTATAAATGATGCTTTATCTCCCCTCAGAAAAATGTTTCATTCATTAGTCCACTGCCATTTTTCTATAGCATTACCCCCATTAACTTCAACTAACATGCCTCTGATTTCACTTCCACTCTTGCCAAGTTAAACAACAAATTTAAAATTTGTTCTAATTCAAGCTCTGACATTCTCATGATGACAACAATAATGAACACCACTCAACAAGACAGCAGCACATATTAACATGAACACAGCTGTAAGACACAAATATGCCAAAATTATGAAACCCTACTGAGTTGTTTGTACAGTGATGACAACATAAGCACATGGTGGCAAGTTCATGAACTTGATTGTCAGACCTCATATATTTTCCTTAACTATGATTTCTTATAAATATTTTATGTATTATTTCAAATGAAGGGATATCTGTTACATGAAACTATATATTTTTGCTAAACAACTATCTTCCTGGAATACAAAGAGGAGTAAGTTGCTTTACCTGCTAAAAAGCAACACGATGTTCAGCTGAATAAATCTTGAGAGTAATTAGCTTAGACCAATGCATGGCCAATTCTTTTTGCTTTTGGAAGGTGACCCATCTTACAAAGGAAATCTGTCGCTATTCACTCTGGGGACTGGGATTTTAAGGGACTTTTTTACCTCCCTGAGTAGTGTCCTTTTTGAAGGTATTGTATAGAGCTATTCCAGTAATTAATTGTCTATGTCTATCACTCAGCAATAAATATTTATTAAGTATCATTTATATGCAAGGCACTGGGCTAATAGTTACTTGGTATTCAGTGGCTAAATAAACACCAAGATTTCAGCTCTCATGTAGATAGCATTCCAATGGGAGAGGTAGACAGTAAACAAAAGGATAAATATTTAACTACAAAGTGTGCAAAATTCTAATTAGAAAACAGAAACAGGGGCTGCAGTGAAGTTGTGGGGCAGCTCTCTGTCACTTTGAGGTCTTATTTGTTAGCTCAGCTCTTCCTTAGAGATAATGTGCAGTTTATTTCTCAATAGTTCTGTGAAAACCCCTTTGTTGTCTAAACCAGGGATTCTTATAGGTCACTAACTACATACCAACACTCATTCTCAGACTCCATTATAGACCAAATATATTAGAATCTCTGGGTGTGAAGCTTAGGCAAAAGATTTCAAAGATTTTCAATGGATTCTAATACACAGTGAAGGTTGGGGAGGTCAGTGCCTACACTGGCAGACTTCCATCAGTGGTGCCATGGTATGTATTCTTTTGCTGGATTTCAGTATTTACCTCACAGGAAACTCCTATAATATCAGTCACATTCAGCTGTGTTGTTCAGGGCAGACAAATTTTAAAGCTCAGCCTGCAGAAGCCAGATGCTATGACTTTTTTCTGGTTAGAACTAGGTCTTTCTGGAACAGGATTCCACATACTTTACATGCTAATGCTATCAATCAACCTGCTGCAGGGATAACTTGCCAAAATATGGAAAAATATTTACAGCTGAAAATTGTTTCTCTTTCTTAAAATAATATACCCCTAAGTTTTCTACTTTTCTTCTTATCACCTTTCTGTTTTTTATCCTTATAACATAAAACAAATATCTTTGAGTTGCAGTATTTGGGCATTAAAACTATATTCAAAAATTAGTTCTTGCACCACAAGTAGAAAAAAATGCCATGAAGTCATTCCTTTATTTGAGAAAACATAGTATATTGCTTTGCAATTGTTATTTGTTGAAATCCTACTCATTTTTCATGGTCCAGTTCAGATGTGACTTTTTCTACAAAGTCTTCCTAGATCAAACAAGCAAAAATAAATCTTCTGAACTCCTAAGGCATGTATATCTTTAGGAACTCAGCACAAATTGCCTTTAATTACAATGCAATTTTATAGGTATATAAATTAAATGTAATTTTATAGGTATATAAAAGTTGTTTTGCTACCTATTCAAATATAGATTAATTGAAAGCTTAGCATTTATCACTGTTTTTTGCAAATATATTTTTAAATAAGTGATTCTATGAATATATCCATGAATACAGATGTTAATCTGAAGTATGACACTATCTATGATCTATTATTTAAGCCAAATCAATCATGTATTTCAGCGATGTACAAAAATCTCATAATTTCTTATGGACTCATTATTTTCTAAACTTTGCGTATGATCAGTCAACCAATATTATTAAGCAGTTACTATGTTCTAGGCACTGTGATAAGATTTTGAGATTGTAGAAGGGAAAAAAAAGTAATTATCCTTGTTCTTAGAAATGTATAAACCAGTGGAGGATATAGATATTAATCAGTTTATGAAAAAAACATGAATAATGAAAAATATATAAATAACTTAAAAAATTATTCCTTCTTGAAAGCTTACTAAAAAATAAAATTGACACAGCCTGGGAAGTAAGCTTCCTAGATGGTAAACTGCTTAATTGAGACTAGACTAGACATAAGAGAAAGGCATTCTAGAAGTAACAGCCTATTAAAAACCTCTAAAGTAAGAGAACACATGGAGGTAAAAGAAACCAAAAAAGTACCATTAAAACTGGAGCTAGTTTTGATAAGTAAGTAAAAGGTGTGAACAAGGAGTAAGGGTTGGGAAGTGGCATGAATAGATGTGCATTTTATGTGTGCACTCTGGCTGCACTGTTAAAAATAGATCAAAAGACAGAATGAACTGAGAATCTGTAATAAAGCCCAATGAGGACAATATTGTGAGTGGGAAATGATATGGTTTGGACTAAGGTGGTAGTTATGAAGAAAGATAGATAGATTAAATGATGTTAGGGAGATACCTAAGACATGAGGTGGTGGGACTTGGACATGAGTGGTAGGGAGGTGTCTAGGAAGCTCCCAAGATTTCTATCCTACTTATTTGTTTGAGAATGTTGACATTCACTGAGACAAAAACATTGGACCAGAGACTAAATTTGGGGAGGAGGAAGAAGCATGTAAAATATTAAGGGCCTAATTTTAGGCATAGTGAACATTATGTTTCAAATATTATTTTCTGGGAGTTCCCTGATGGTGTAGTGGCTTAAGGCTTCGGTGCTGGCGCTGTCAGCGCTGTGGCCTGGGTTCAATTCCCAGTCAGGGAGCTACCCATATACCAAAATGCAAATAAATAAATAAATAAATATTATTTTCCCTTTTAACATCTATTATATTTGCTTTACACGGTCACTGGACTCTCAGTCTAGAACAGAAACTATCTTAGACAATCCAGAAAATGCATTAATGTAATGTCTGTCCCATTGGTATTTAGCAATTCAATCAGAGCTGATGCTCACACTCCAGGGCTTACACACTCCAGTGCATATGCATTTTTAAGAGGATTGATAACTTTGACCAAGAAGATTTTATGAGGGAATTTAGATGTTTAATTTTGTAGTTAGAGAAAAATGGCCCTGGATTTCTTCATCATTAAAGAGTAAATCAGACCATTGAAAAATGATTCAATGTAATGTAATTGTTTGGAATTTTTTTATTTTGATGCAAGCAGATTTATTTCTAACTTCAGTGAAATTTGAACTTTATAAAATAATCAATGATAGAAATGATTAGGTTTCAAATCTAAATTTCAACAGTGCCTTTTTAATTTTTCTGAATTTTTAATAATCAACGTAATTTTTATACTTTACAAAAGTGGAATTTTATATAGACCCTATGTTGGAACCTTAGTATCCACTAGGAGTAAGGTAATGGATCTTATCAGCAAATTCCTGGGCTTGCAAAACAATTGTTTCTAATTAAACTTGCTGGGGCAATAAGCAATTAGAAGTACATAATGATACTCATGTCCTGTGACTAAATATTCTGTGCTTCCATTGGGCCAATGGAGTCCAACATCTGTTGTTTTTTTTTTTTTTAGCACAGAAAAGTCCTCCATTTCTAAGTTGGCCTGTCCAGATGGCAAGCCCACATACAGTGTGCTGTTCTGTGGTGCTTCCTTTTGTGTTTGTGTTACTAAGGCTGCTGTGCACTGTTGTTATATTTAATGAGTTTTTGTTAGACAAGTTCCCTGAGAGTTTGGACTAACTAGATGTCCCAACTTTGGAAATTGTGTGTGTGTGTGTGTGTGTGTGTGTGTGTGTGTGTGTGTGACAAAGAGAGAGAGAAAGAGTATGAGTATGAGATCAGACAACTAATTTTGCAAACTTATCCTAGGAAAAGTGCTACATACTTCCTTGCTGAATATCACCATGGTCACCTTTGAAGTACTCCCCTAAAGTAGTTACACACTAATGCCAGCACCTAGTCCACCCTTCAAAGCAATTTTGGAACCCTTTTTTTGGAATGGCCATCAGAGTTGTTGTTGTACCCAAAATCTGAAAATTAAATATGTGAACTTGTCATCATGTGCTTACATTGGCAGCACTGTACAAACAAGTCCATAAAGTGCCACACCTTATCAAGTTGTTTGTACAGTGCTGCCAATGTAAATGCACAGTGACAATTTTGCAAATTTAATTGTCAGATTTTGGGGACGATGATAGCTCTGATGACCCTTCCAGAAAAAGAGTTCTAAAATTTCTTTGAAGGGTGAATGAGGAGCCAGTATCGGTGCATAGCTTTTCAAGGGGAGTATTATTTTGAAGGTGGCCATAGTGATATTCAGCAATGAGGTATGTAGCACATTTTCTAAGATGAGTTCAGAAAATGAATTGTCAGAACTCACACACACACACACACACACACACACACACACACACACACAGAGTCTGGCACAAATAACACCACTTTTTTATGAGCTGGTAATATATAACAAATCTTTTATTACAAAATCATAATCATGTATGGTTATGATTTTATATTAAAATTATAACTCAAGTCCAGGTTTTACTTCTACCAGACTACATATATATTTATACACACATATATATGCAGAATGTGCCAAATGTATACACATTTAGAAAAAAGAAAAACTGTATTAAAATTATAATACTCAATATATACCAATAACGAAAGATGAATACCAGTCACATTTGACTTCTTCAATTACAAGAGGTGCTCAAAGTGGTTAACATCATGTCCAGACAGTTCTGATTACAGCGAACTGCTGCTTTAGTAATGTTAACCAAAGTGTTCACTTGTATCATTGCACATAGCATTTCAATTACTTCCCAAAGTGCCACCAGTGTAACCAGTATTCTATGGTACATTACATCCTTTAAGGTCCATCATAGGAAGAAGTCAAGAGGTATTAAGTCAGAATGTGGGTGAATCTCAATCACACTTATTTGTCTTACTCATTTTCCTTGCAAATGATCTCGTGCTCCTGGAATGACAACTGTGGTTCCACCATTTTTTTATGTCTTGCCTGTGATATGGTGATGCTAGCATTCATTTGATTAATGCCATCTTTTGAGCAAACATCATACTACACATTGCTAACATAATTCAATTCAACATTGAAAAGTAATACATAGATAACATCACTCAAAATGTGTACACATTTTTTGGCACCCTTGCATATAGTGTGTGTGTATATATATATACACACACACACCCATTCTGAGAATGAAAAAGAGGATAGTGTTTATAACTTGGTGTAATTCCTCTACATAATAATATTTGCCTTTATCATAAAATATTGTCAGCATTTTCTTATCTGGTTTCTTAGTCAGCCTGGAGTGCCATAGCAAAATACCACTGACCAGGCAGCTTAAACTACAGATATTTATTTCTTTCAATTCTGGAGAATGGGACATCCAAGATCTAGATGTTAGTCAAAATTTTTTTTGAGAGCTCTCTTCCTGGTGTGCAGATACGGCAATATTCTTGCTGTATTTTCATGAGAGAGAGAAAGAGAAAGGAAGAGGGAAGGAAGGAGGAAGAGAGGGAAGGAGGGAAGGAGGGTGGAAGAGAGAGAGGGAGAGAGACAGAGAGAGAGAGACAGAGAGAGAGAGAGAGAGGTCTTTTTCTTGTATCTTTTATAAGGTCACTATGCCCATCATGGGGCCCCACATCCATGACCTCCCCTCAACTTAGTCACCTCCCAATGATCCCACTTTCAAATGCTATCTCTCTTGGAGTTAAGGCCTCTATATATGAATTTAATGGAGATGAGTGAGAGAAACACAGTTCAGTCCACAACCTGAAGTCCGGAGTCTACTACTTTCTGATCTTCTCATTCTGGGTTGGGTAGAAGAGAATGAGGGGTTCACATAATGTACACAGGTTACTGTTAAACAAGTAGGGTCCACATTTCAGTCATTTGAGATCAATTGCTTTGGTTTTATTATATACTGTTTTATACTTTTATTCTATTGTTACTTTTCCTAGACATTTTGGTAACAGGTATACATGTTTATTTTATTATTAGTTACAAAGTAAACAACTTTTAATTGATTTTTACCTATAAAAATGCCTCATAAATGATTTTTATTGCTAACTTTCTAAGTTGTGATTATTGGTATAAACCAGTTACCCCAATGTGACTAGTATGTGAGCAGAAAATTGCTGATTAATACTACCTAAAATTTTATAATTCCCTATGTCTGCCCAACACACATTTATAAAATTATAGTATGTAATAGCTGCTTTTTTGTTAACTACAGCATATATTTTTTTCACAGCACATTACAGTATTCTTTAAGTATCTATAATGTCCAGTTAAACAAATTCTGAAGATTAAATAAAATTTCCAGATGTGTGTGTGTGTGTGTGTGTGTGTGTACGTGTGTGTGTGTGTGTGTGTGTGTGTATATATATGAATAAAATTTCTTTATCATATGGTAACTTTATGTGTAACATTATGAAGAACAACCAAAATGCTTTCCAAATAGACATACCACATTGCAATCCCATAAGCAATGTACTGGGATTTTATTTTCTTTATGTCCTTGCCAACATTTATTACTGTTTGTCTTTTTGAGCATTCTAGTGATGTGAAGTGATACCTCATCATGGTTTTAATTTGTGTTTTTATAATGACTGATTTTGAGCATCATTTCATGTGCATACTTGCCATTTGCTTATCTTTTTTGCATAAATAGCTATTCACATTATTCGCTACTTTTTTTTAACCTCTATTGATATATATTTGACATATAATGTTATGTAATTTTAGGCTATATGAGGCTATGATTTGATATACATTTATATTGAGAAATGATTACCATAATAAGATTGGTTAACACATTTATCACCTCAGATACGTACCATTTTTGTTTACATGTGGAGAGAATATTTAAGATCCACTCTCTTAACAACTGTCAAGTATCTATGTATAGTAATATTAAATACAGTCACCATGCTGTGTATTGAATACCCAGAACTTACTCATCTTATAACTGAAAGTTTTTACACTTTGGCCACTATTGCCCATTTTCCTCAATTCTTAGCACATAAATACTATTTGTTCATATGAGTTCAGATTTTTGGATTCTGAATATGTGATACCATACATTATTTTATTTCTGTTTGACTTATCTCACTGAGCATAATGTCCTCCAATTTCATTCATGTCACAAATGGAAAATTTTATTTAATGGTTGAGTATTATTCCAATTTAAAACCTGACCACAAATATTGGTAAAACCATCATTAATAATAATAAAAATGAAAACTACTCAAATATCTATTAACTAATGGATGTATAAAAAAACATGGTACATCTATATAAAGAAATATAATTGACAATTAATAAGAACATAATAAAAGTACATTATAAAAGATAGATGAACCATGAAAACATAATGCTAAGTGAAAAAAGTCAGTCACAAAAGTCCACCATATATGTTTTCATTTATAGTTCTAAAACAGGCAAATTTATAGACAAAAATGTGTAGATTTGTGATTGTCAGGGGATGGGGGAAAGGGGAAAATGGAAATAATAATGTGTGTAAGACTACTTTTACAAGTAAAGAAATCTAAAATTCGATAATAAAAGTTGTATAACTCTGTGAATATACTGAAATACTGATTTGTACACTCCAGAAAAAATAAATTTAATCATATGTGACTTATGTCTCAATAAAGCTATTTTGTTTTCTTAAATTAAGCAGCATCATTTTTGTCTTAATTGTTGCAGGAGTGTTATGGTCTACTAAAAAGCCTATGAGAAAGATTAACAATTTGGAAAGTTGAATAACATATAGCCATTTTTTTCTCAATTAAATTTTTAGTGGTGGTAACAGATTTTCCCCTGACTTTATAGTTTGCAAATATTCAAACCTACAGAAAAATTAAGAGTAGTATAATAAACACTCAGCAGTTCTTAACATGCTACTACATATTCATGTGTCTCTTATAAACAAGAACATTTTCTTACAAACAACAATACCATCATCAGGCAACAGTTAATGTTTCCCCAGTTTGCCCAACAATAAATTTTACATCTCTTCATTTTACAGATCCAGTATATAACCATTGTATTATATTTAATATTTTTCATTCAAGTTATCTTCTCTGCTCTTTTATCTTCTATGTCATAGATGTTTATTATTTCTTTTTTATTTGACATATTAAGATTTATATTAATAAATGTAGCTAAATACAACATTATATCAGTTTCAGATGTACACCAAAGTTGTTCAACATTTATGTACCTAAAGAAATCACCACCATAAATCCAGCAACCATCTGACACCATACCACTCTATAATAAATATGTTACTGACTATATTCCCTATGGTGTACATTACATCACCATGAGTTATTTGTTTTATACCTGGAATTTGAACCTCTTATTTCCCTTCACCTTCCCCCTTTTTCAAATTTTTAATTACAATTAACATTCAATATAATTTTATATTAATGTCAGGTTTATAGCAGAGTAGTTAGACATTTGTATAATTTAAGCAGTAATCCCCCTGACTAGTTTAGTACTCACATGACATTATACATCATTATTCCCATATTGTCTATATTTCCTGTGCTTTACTATACATTCTCATGACTATTTTTTAATTACAAACTTTTACTTTTTATTTCCTTCACCCGTTTCATCCTGCCCCTCAACCTCTCTCCCCATCTATCATCCCAACAAACCTAGTACTTATCTGACACCATACAAGCACTCACAATTAAGTTCACAGGAGTGTTATGTTGCCAATACTGTACAAATAACTCAGTCAGGTTTCATAACCTTGTTACAGGTATATTTCAAAGCTGTGTTTGTGTCAACATGTGGCTGTATCTTGCTGAGTGTCATTCATTGCTGTTGTTGCATGTTTTTTTGTGTCTTCACAAGAATGTCAGAACTTGAATTGGAGCAATGAACAAACATTAAATTTCTTGTTAAACTTGGCAATAGTGGAAGTGAAATCAGGGATATGTTAGTCTAAGTTAATGGAGATAATGCCATGAAGAAAATGGCAGTATACAAATGGATTAAATGTTTTTCTGAGGGGAGAGAAAGCATCACTAATAAAGAGAGATCAGGGCAGCCAGTAACAAGCAGGACTGATGAAAACATTACAAAAATTTATCAAATTGTGGGTCAAAACTGTTGGTTGATGGTGAGAAGCATAGCAGACCAAGTAGGCATCAATAGAGAAATAGGAAAATCTTAATTGAAGATTTTGGCATGAGACAAGTGTGTGTAAAAATGGTCCCGAAAGAGCTCATCAATGAACAAAAGCAAAAGAGAGTCAAAGTGTGCCAAGAACTTTCGAAGAGGCAAGACAATATTTTAGAACCATGTTATCACTTGTGATGAAACACAGATGTACTAATACAACCCATAAACAAAACATCAAAGTGCACAATGGAAGTTAGCCAATTCTTCACTACCAAAAGTGTTTTGTCACTCCAAATCAGGAGTCAAAACAATGTTGCTAGTCTTTTCTTTTTTCATATCAGAGGGATTGCTCATAATGAATTTGAACTGGACAAACAATCAACCAAGTTTACTATTTGGAAGTGCTAAAAAGACTGTATGGAAAAGTTTGACAAAACTACCTAAACTTTTCACAAACAACTCATGGCTCATGTATCACAACAATGTACCAGTTCTCATGGCACTGTCTGTGAGGGAGTTTTTGGCTAATAAAGAAATAACTGTATTGGAATACCCTCCTTACTCACCTGATCTGGTTCCCATTGACTTTTCTCTTTACCCAAAGATATAGGAAATATTGAAAGAAAGACATTGCTTTGAAGGGTGGACTAGGCACTGGCATTTATGCATAGCTTCCCGAGGGGAGTATTTGAAGGTGACTGCAGTGATATTCAGCAATGAGATATGCAGCACTTTTTCTAAGATAATGTCACAAACTTAATTTTCAAACCATGTACATATTAATTACAATATTATTGACTATATTTCTTCTGCTATAATCTAAATCCCCATGACTATTTTATAGCTAGTCTCTTCCCAATATTTATCTACCCTCTCAAACCATCTGGCAATCATCAAAATGTTCTCAGTATTAACAAGTGTATTTCAGTTTTGTTTGTTTGTTCTGTTCTTTAGATTCCACATATAAGTGAAATCACGTTGCATCTGTCTTTTGGTGTCTGACATACTCCGCTCAGCACAATATTTTCAGGATGGAAAGAACTAATTTTATTCCATGGTCAGGCAATATTTCATTTTATACATGTGCCATCTTTTCTGGATTCACTTATCCATCAATGAACACCCAGGCTGCCTTCACATTTTGGTCACCATAAACAATGCTGCAGTAACCATATGGATGCATTCATCTTCTCAATGTAGCATTTGGGTTTCTTCAGATAAATACTCAGAAGTGAGATTACTGTGTCCTTCTTCATCTCTTGTTATAATCTTTGGTATAAGTATTGCTACACCAGTTTTATTTGTTTATTTCTGTTTCCATTTTTATGAAATATCTTTTTCCATCCCTTTACTTTTTATTTGTGTGTCTTTCAATCCAGAAAGTGTTTCTTGTAGGCAACATATATAAGGGTGTGTTTGCTTTTTTTCTTTAGTTGTAATGAGCTGCCTTAGCTATTTCTTGTCTAGGAAACTCTTTATCTGTCATTTGATTTTAAATGATACTTTTCCTGGGTAGAGTAGTCTTTTTTGTAGATCAATGTTATTCTTCACTTTAAAAATTTCATGCCAATCTCTTCTGGCATGCAAAGTTTCTATTGATAAATCAGCTGATTATCTAATGAGAGTTTCACTCATAAGCTACTAGTTGCCTTTTTCTAGCTCCTTATATAATCCTCTTTGTCTTTAAGCTTTGCCATTTTAATTATAATATGCCTTGATGTGTGCCTACTTGGGTTCATCTTTTTGGGAACTCCCTGTACTTTCTTAAATTGTTTGTCTATTTTCATCCTCAGTTTAGGAAAATTTTCAGTCATTATTTTTTCAAAGATTCTGAATCCCTTTCTTTCTCTCTTCTCTTTCTGGTACCATTTTGATGGGAATGTTGTAATATTTTATGTTGTTCCAGAGGCCCCTTAAACTATGCTCATTTTTTAGATATTTTTGTTGTTGTTACTGTTCTTCCAATTGGATTTTATCTGACACCTTGTCTTCCAAATCACTGATTCTCTTCTCTGCTTTATCTAGCCTGCTGGTGAATTCTTTCAGTGTATTCCTCATCTCAGTTACTGTATACTTTACTTCTGTTTTCATTATGTTTTATTATCCTCTTTTATGCTTTTTATATTTTTGTTATTAAGTTCCATAGGCATCCTTATCAATGTTATGAACTCTGTATCTGGTAGGTTGCTTGACTCCATTTTGCTTAGGTTTTTGTTTTGTTTTTTTATTTTCTCATATTCTCTCATATAGAATGTATTTCTTTGTTTATTTTGACTGTTTCTCTGTTTCTATGTATTAAGTAAATCTGCTATATGTTTTATTTTTGCTGGGTGGCCTTTTGTAGTAGGTGCCCTATGGGGCTTTAGAATGAATTCCATGATCATCTCTGCTGGGTGCTCTAGGTGTGTCCCTTGTGTGGATTGTGTGTGACCTCCTGTTATATTTGAGCCTTGAATGCTATTGGCATGTCAGTAGGTGAAATTGACTTTCAGGCTGACTGGTTGTAGGGTTTGCCACACCCACAGCTCATGAGCTGCTGTGTGGAGAGCTTACCAAATGGAGTGGGATTTGCCCCAGTAGGCTCTGGTGCATGTTTAGACAGCCCTTTGGATGTGCCACTTGTGAGCCTAAGTGGGTGGTACTGTGCTATGATCTGAAGCCAACATCCAAGTACATCGGCACTAGGGCTTTTTTGGAGGAGCTCTGGTGCAGGCCTAGGTCATCTACTGCCTTTAACCTGCCAGGTGCTACAAAGTGATCCTGGTAAGGGCTACAAAGTGATCCACAATTGGTCATTGCCTGTGCTTAAGCTGAAGGAATGTGAGAAAGGCCACACTCTGAACTGAAAATGGCTGCCACCAGTACTGTGCTTGGGGTAGTTATGAAATAAGACATGACACACTGAAGCCTGCTGTCACCTGCTGCCTTTCTTAAGGTTCAGCCATTGATAAAGCTTCCTGTGTTTTAGTATTGGATGTGGTGGAGTCCTAGTGAGTTACTAGGATGCAGCAAGCAAAGCTCACTAGATGTATTCATATTTAGATTTGACAATGGACATGGGGAATAAGCTCAGCACAAGAAAGATGGTGACTGCTCGCCAGCTACATAGGAGAATCCCACACTGAGAAAATAGTGACTATCTTTCAATCCTCATCTGGAGGTCACACACCTCAATCTGCTCCTCATATGTCTCTGACTACCCAGAAGTCACTGTTTGTCCATTGAAGCCTAGGGTGTGTGCCTGAGAGTCAATCTGTGTGAGCCTTTTAAGAGGACTTCTGGGATTTCCACTGCCCAATTTTCCACCCAGATAGTCAGAATTCCCACTGTTTTCCACAGCCAAATGTTGTGGGAGCTCCTCTTCCTGGCACTCATACTCCAGGTTGGGGAGCTTGGTGTGGGGCTGAGGTCTCTTGCTCCTCCATGAAGAATCTTGTGGCCGAGACATTTCTCCCAAATTTCATCCACCACACAGAGGTTTGATGCCAGCTGGTTTAGTGTGTCTGATCCTCTTATGAGTCTTGACATGGCTTCTTTTTTATATCCTTGGTTATACAACTTCTATTAAGGTAGACTATAGATGGCTCTCCAGGTTGATTGCTGTATAATTTACTTGTAATTTTTATGTGTTCATGGGATGAGGCAAACACAGCATTTATTCACTCCACCATCTTGGATAATCCCTTCTGAGTCACATGGATGTTTTTAAGGAATCATGGTCACTTTTTCTGCATTCAATTATTTTAAGTTCTGATTCATCTTAAACACTTTTGGCAAGGATATCACATTAGTGATAATGTATTATATTAAAAAGCATATGATGTCAGCTGTCCTATTTCTTGTATAATTCAGAAAAGTAACTTGTTTGTGGTGGTATCTGTCTAACCTCTCTATTATTAATAAATGGCACTTCTTTTCCTTATGATTATGAACAATCTTTGTAGTAATTAAGTAACAAAAGTGAATAGTCTATTCCCCCCAAAATAAAACACATTAATATATTTTTAAAAAGCAATACACTTTAGGCATATTATTTTTCAGTGCTAAAAATTTATTGAGAATGTTTTTTATTTCCAATGGCCATTGATGACTGTGTCTATTTTGAGCTGTCTAGTGGGAAAATTCTAGAGAATTGTCAGTTCTTAAATTAATTATATCACCATATAGCAAGGATGTATGATTAGAAAGCTTTTGTTTATTTGTTTTCTTTATTTTTTTACTTGGGAAAAGTGCTTCTTACAAGTTGGCAGCTGTGAAATACAGAGACCTCTGTAACAAATACCTGTTTTCTCTTAAATAGAAAAAGAATGGGTGGAATTAAAGGAAGCAAAGCAGTAGATGGACAATTCAGGAGCATCTCCAAGTTATTTCTGTGAAACAAAGCAACATAAAAACACCAAGCTAAAATTTCTAATCAAGGAATCCTCCTAACAACTCATCTCATGGATTACCATCCCTGCTTCACTTTAGTGGGAAAGGGTGACTTAATATGGCAAATTACTGACTTCACTAAAAGAAACACCTTTGAACATAGTTTTGAATCACATTTCTCTACCTGCAAAGCTCAGGAATAAAATGAGGCAAACACCCAATAAAAAGAAGAACAACCCGCAATAATCCAACAACCCAAAAACAAAAGGGGAACAAAGATTCATCAAAAAGTGCCTGGATTAAAAAAGCTAGGAGATCTTTAAACATTAAACATGACTTTGTATCCAACACCCAGTTTGTGTTAATATATTAAATAATCAGGCAGCTTTATACACTATGGCTAAGCCTATTTCTTTATATATGTAGACAGACAGTGCTAGTACTACTCTATTAACAGCTACCAACAGACTGCTTTGTCCTGGAAGATCTATTTGGTATTCTAGGCTGAAACCACTAAACCAAGGTTTGCAATGTATTTTTTAATCAATATCAGCAGCATAATCTCTTGGAAACTTGAAGATTTTTTTTTTTTTTTTTTTTTTTGCTTTTTGGTATGTGGGTAGCTCCCTGACTGGGAATCGAACCCAGGCCGCAGCGCTGACAGCGCCAGCGCCGAAGCCTTAAGCCTTAAGCCGCTGCACCATCAGGGAACTCCCGGAAACTTGAAGATTTAACAGAGGTTCAAAACAGCAATAACACAAACTCTATATACATAAACCTTATATTTAAAATAGATTTAATAGCATCTAATTCTGTAGTATGGTGCCAGAGGAAAGGAGCTACATAATCTGAGAATGTCCATTAAACATGTAAAATCCTTTTGTATTTAGATAGAATATTATTTCTTCCCTCAAGAAGAGCATGTCTGAACAAAGTCTAAGTTGAAAAAAAGCTTGGGGAATAACACTTCACATATCTAGAGCACTTTTTGTAACAACTTGAGGCATTTACAAATCACTACTTAATCTTCCTCTAGGAGACATATAAGTGGCAATGTACTAGTTACATCATTTTCTTTGAAGGCTGAAGAAAGCCTGAGCCCAGAATCATGACTCATTAAATAAAGTCATCATTACCATTGTGGTAGAAGGTAAAAGTACCTTGATGCTTTGCCTGTTCATTTATTTATCATTAATGAACAGCCAACTTCTATTTTTATTAAAGGACACCAAGAGCTATATGAGAGGTGAAGTCAGTTGAGCTTATTTCTTCTTGAACATTACATAATCACATCTTTTGAGATAATTCTATAATTTTAAAAGCATACTAGATTAATAAGAGTAATTTAAACAAAAAAATTAATTAATGCTGAGTAATGAACAAAGAAATTAAGAAACCACTAAAAATATTTTAAGAATTTTGTTCCCAGAGAAAGCTTTAGAGCTTCATTATCCTGTTTTTGAATAGAATTTCAAAACACACTAATTAGGTTGCTAACTCTTCTCCAAAGCATATTGTGCTAGTAAAAGGCCAGTTAGAAAGTGGAATTAGGAGTAAAGAGAACAACTCTCTAGGCACCATTCTTTTTTTTCTTATTTTATTCAAGTACTTAAAGATGGGAGAACACTAACAGTTGGCATAAATTATAAGGTTTTGTCCTGGACAGACAAGATAATCCCTGAGGCTGCAGCTTGCATCAGGAGTGCTACATAGAGCAAGTGTGTATGGACTGTGAGCAGAGAGGAGGGCAGTAAAAACTCCTGAAGAACACGGAATTACTAGTAAACCTCAATAAAGATAATATTGGAGTGGCTTAGACTGTCATCCACTGAATTGAATACGTGAATGTTGTAAGGCATTGCAGTCAGATATTGGGACTATTAGGTCCCACTCTTAGACCTTCCAACCAGACTCAGGCTTAGGGCTTTTCTGTCTGCCCTAAGAGACTGTCCACTGCTATTCTCTTAACTTGTATGTGCCAGTCTTCACATGAGACTCCTTTTTAGTACTATAGACCATTTTCCTCCATGTACTTATTTGGCCTTAAGTAATACTTTGTGTAATAGTTACTGCTAATGCCCTCTCTGCCTATGTTAAGGTGTTCGGATTCATATACATTTAATTTTTAATATGACCCATATCTAGTTAATGTTATTAAAATTTCTATTAACCCTATGAGGAAAGTTGATCAGAACCTAATCAATTTATTAATGTTTGAGACATAAGAACCATTTTTCTAATGCCATTCCTGGATCATTCTCATTAAGCAGAATGGGAAAAATTTCCTTTGCTGGCATTTACTATACTTTCCATTCAGTTTTGTATCCTTCACTGTTATATCAATACCTCTGGAGGAACAGGTAATCTGGGTAACATTGGCTTCAATGCAGGGACTAAATTAACAGGACTGACAAATTTAGAAAAAGTTCCTTAATTAGTTGTGTTTGTAAGTGCAATGTTTATAGGGTTTTAGAGGATTCTAATACTATACTATAAATTAAATTAGCTAAATATCCTAAAGAGTAGAAAACCATTTTAACATCTGAAATAATGTTTTAGAATTTCTTTTATAATTTCAGAACACAAATCATTTATTAGTTTTACAATGTAGTAGTATCCAAGATTTCTATTTTAAAAATATATTATCTCTTGAAGACAGAGACCAAGTTGAAATTTAAGAGTATGTTTGAGGGTTTATGTTTAAAGAAGATAAAAACTGTACTGGAAAGTAAAAAAAAAAAACTAGCAATCTGTTTATAGGTAATAACTTTATATTGTTTATTCCACACCTGTATATTCTATGAAAAAATTAAGAATGTTTTCAACAAATTTATATTTTGGAACATATCTAAAAAATACAAATGCATCAGTTTGTGAAGTTTTGATTCATATTTTTTAAAAGGGAAATGCCTCTTTCATTCTCAGAGCCCTTTAAAACAGAAGCTCTGATCACTTTTATACTTTCTTCTAGAAAAAAAGTGTGTTTACTTGGCAGGAACTTACATTTTTACTCATTGACACACAGATAATGGTGTTGAGAGAATGGATAATAGCATACTTCACACCACTGCAAACTTGACTTAGACATAATTGTAAGAAAAAGGAAATACTTTCAATACAAACAGAAGCTGAAATGGGTGCACAACCTCCCATAAAACTTTAGAGCTACCAATTAACACATTTGCTTCAGATGACTCATATGCATTGAGAATTACTGATAATTGCAAGTTGAAAAGTATAAATTATTAGACAACTAAGTAATTTACCACTTTCCTCAAAAATTTTTTAGAAAAACTATCAGTTCATTAAAAAGTTATAACAAGTTGTCTTGCACCCACTATTACTTAGCCAAAAGCCCTATCAACCCTGGTCCCAGCTTCAGACTCCTTAACACATTCACTTCAGGGCATTGTAAACCAATTACTCAGGAGTCAGCAAGATCTAACAAGAGGCCTGAGGCTGGGTGTTTTCTGGAATCACAATGGCTAACATCTTTATTAAGGTGGGTGATTTTGTTTCTTTAGGACATGCTATAAAACACTACAAAAGTAAATAAATTACTAGATGTTAACAATGAAAAAATATTTTCTGAATTTTAAGGAAAATTAATTTTATCTTAGAAATTTATGTAAATAATCTTTCCTGAAGTGTAAGGTCATGGCATTTTCAGATTTATATATATTTTTAAATTCATCTTCCATATACTCTTTCTTAGAAAGTTATTGAAAGATGTGCTTCCAGAGAAATAAAGAGTTCAAATGGGAAAGAAATAAAGAGTTCAAATGGAAATGCAGGCTGGAATACCATCAGCACAAGTAATGATAAAAGGATATCATTACTTGTGCAAGGAAGCAGCTCTAGTGTAATAGGATAGGGAAAAGCAGGGATTAGAGAAGGATACCTTGGTAGGAGCAGCTTCTTGTGAGAGAAGATGATATAATGGAACATATTGCGGGGAATAAAAGGTACAGACAAAATAATGCAGGTGAAAGAATTAGGGATTTATTTACTATAGAGAAGAAGAAAATATAAAAATATGTCATAACACAATTATTATCTGAATGATAATGAGAACACTGATTATTGTTCAATTATCAGAAGATGCATAACTCTATAAAGAGAATGTGACGTGAATTTTGGAGGACCCAATCATCATCATGACAGTCAAATACATCCATATTATACAATAACACATAGTTATAAATGAGTAGACAGTTAACTAGTTAACAAACCTTATATTTTATAATCAATTGAGTGGTTATGAATTTCATTTTTACATTTTTCTTTTTATGCTTTAAAAAATTTTTTTTTTCAGATTTGAAACATATGCCTTTGGAAACCCCATAGATCCTATGCAGTTGTCTATAGTCTCTAATAGCACATTGGGAGAGTGGTGTTAGAACAATACAGTACATCCTCAACTGTTATAAAGTGAATCAAGTGAAAAAAATTGTGATTAATGGCAGTATCAACAACTAACATTATTGAGTGCTTACTACATGCAAGGCAAGTGACAAGCATTATTTATGTGTTATTTCATTTAATGATCTCACCAACTTTGTGGTACCGGTATTTTCCATTTTATAAGTGATGAATGGATGGACATAAATGTTAAATCAGTAGCCTAGAGCCACCCATGCAATCTCTTTCCAGGTCCTGATAATATCTAAAACATAAATCATAAATCAAGAAATATAAATCAAGAAATAGCAGAGAAGCACACTATTTAGAAAGACAAAGATTAATACCAAAAAAAAGAAAAAAGAAAAACTTTTGAAGTGGAGTTGGTTTGTAATAAGGAATGGTAGGAAAAATTGCTCATCCTTTTTATAATCTTCTATTGTACACAGTTTGATCCTTTAATTACATGTTGTATTACTTACCAAAAATTTAAAAATTAAAAATAAAGGAAATGAAAGCAATAAATGGCATAACTAAGGCCTCAAATGAACTTTTTCCATGTTGCTTTTCAGATAAAGTTGAAGTTGGGTGAGTGTTTGTCAACTGCCTTAGTATCTGAGCAATGGTAGCAGAACGCTTCAGAGGAACCACTGTAATTTCCAGGCTGATTGTCTCCTGTCATCAGATTGTGTCTTGTTATACTATGATGCTTTTCACTCAATTTTAGATTACAATAAGAGTATTAATAGAATAAAATAAAATTGAAATAGCAGTGTAAATCACTTAAACATTTGCATTCTGGGAAGGAACATGGTCATTTGCCCAGCCAAATAGCCTTCCCTTCATTAATAAATTAAATTTTTGGTCTTGATAAAAGTCATTCTAACAGCTGTGAGGTGGTTATCTCACTGTGGCTTTGATTTGGATTTGTAAGATAATTAGTAATGTTGAACAAAATTCCTATTCAGATATTTTATATTTTAATATTCATTTTTTGCTATTGAGTTTTTAAAAGTAATTTGTATATTAACCCCTTTTCACATATATAATTTGTAATTATTTTCTCCCATTCAATAAGTTCCCTTCTTATTTTGTTTATGTGCAAAAGCTGTTTAGTTTGATGTAGAACAATTTTTTTTGCCTTTGCTTCTTTTAGTTTTTGTATCAGATTAAAAAAATCATTTCGAAGATGTATGTAAAAATTTACCACCTATGTTTTTTTCCATAATTTTTATGGTTTCAGTTCTTATATTCAAGTCATTAGTCCAATCTGAGTTAAGATTTTGTGCGTGGTGTAAGATAGTAGTCCAGTTTTATTCTTTTTCATGTAACTAATTTCTCAACACCATTTATTGAAGAGACTGTCCTTCTCCATTGTATATACTTTGCTTTTTTGTTGCTAATTAATTGACCATATATGTGTGAGTATTTTTCTGAGCTCTCAATTTTGTTTCATTGATGTATGTGTCTTTCTTTATACTGATAATATACTGTTTCAATTACTAAAGCTTTGTAATAGAGTTTGAAATCAGGGAGCATGACACTTTCAGTTTTATTGTTCTTTCTAAAGATTTCTTTTGCTATTTGAAGGCTGTTGTGATTCCATATAAATTTTAGAATTTGGTTTTATTTTTATTTGTGTGAAAAGTGACATGGGCAATTATGAAAAATACAAAATATAGCAAGCTTCAGCAAAAATGTGAAGAAAAGGGAACCCTTGTACACTGTTGATAGAAATGTAAATTAATGCAGCCACTATGAAAAACAATATGAAGGTTCCTTGAAAATTTGAAAATAAAACTAATATATGACCCAACAGTTTTACTTCCAAGTATTTACTTGAAAAAGAAAACAAAACAAAACACTGTCTCTAAAAATTATATGCAACTCCACAATGGAAACAAGCTATCAACGGATGAATGAATAAAAAATCTGTGGAGATTATACACACACACATACACACACACACACATAAAAATAATAATTTGCCATTTGTGACAACATGGATTGAGCTTTTAAGGAGAACATCTAATGCTTTAAAGTATTAAGCTGAGTAAAATAAGTCAGACAGTAAAAGACAAGTACAATATAATCTCTTGTGTATCTGAAATCTTAACAAACAAACAAAAAAGCTTATAGATACAGAGAACAGACTGGTGGTCACCCGAGGAGAAAGATGGGATTTGGGAGAAGTGAGTGAAGGGAGTCAAAAGTTAAAAAAATGACAAGAAACTAAAGAGATGAAAGAACTTTCAAATTAAAGAACTCTAATGAGACATAGTAACTAAATACAGTGCATGAAGGTCAAATAGATTTTACAACTCCGTGATAATATAAGGAAAAGTGATACATGACATAGCTTCATGGCCTAAATAGCCAACCATTTACCACCAGATTATAAATGACAACAAGGCAGGAACCATGTCAATCATGTTCGTTATTATATACCTAGTGATTAGCACCTAAAATGCTTCACATATATAGGCACTTCAGAAATATATTTTTAGGCAGAGAAAAATCTCCCCTGGAAGTTACAACACATTTAATAGCTATAATTCAACAAAAGATTCCCTAACAATGAACAAACATGTCTGAGTGATCCATGCATGGAAATATCTGAATGTGGGCAAATCAAGGGAAACAGAGGTGGAAGGAAGAAGAAAATGCAGAGGTTGTGGCTGCAGCATGCAGCCTGGAGCTTACTGCAGTCTGGGGAGAGAAGAGGAATGAAACTGCAGGTACACCTTTTGTGGCACACAAACCTGCCTGATAGGTTAGCATATACTACAGCTGAACCCAGCTAACAGGACAGAGACTTTGGGACACGGACAAGATACAGTAGTGTGAAAGCCCTCACTACCCTCACTGCCAGGCAGAAAACAAAGTGTTTGAATGCCTCCCCCACTCACTTAGAGCTCACCCCCCCCACACACATTTTTCTAGTGTTCTTGGGGGCCCCAGAAGAACCTGTAGCAGTGAGTGTTGGATTAAAAACAAAATATGTACAGCCTTGAGAACTGGAGATACAGTTACTCAGTGACAGATACACAGCAATTAATTCTGGCCATAGATAGGAAAGGAGCTGTAGAGGCAAGATAGCTGTGGGCTGGCAGTTGAAATTTTCCAGAGCCACAAACACACCTGCCACTTCTACCAGCCCACCTTGCTCCCAACTATCCTGGCTGATTTCAGTGAGTATACACAGGGCAACTGAGACACGCAGCTGTGCATTTGACTGCAGGAACAGCATTAGAGTTCCAGAGGCTCAGAACCCAATCACTCACAACATCCTCCCATGAGGGTAGTACAATGAGATCAAGGCAACCTGGTCAGAGAGGAGAAGATCACTTCCCAGAAAAATCTCCCACTGGGTAAGAAGCTGGAAAAACACAATAGAAAATTAAAACTGCAGTGCAAGAGAGAAAAGTAAACATTCCAGTTTCATCTACTAGAAAGCAAAGGGAAGACCATTTTAGATCAATGTACTGCTAAATCCATTCCTGCAGAGGCTCAGGAAGAGAAATCAAGTAATTGTCAATAATGATCAAGTTAATAAGTCTACAGAGAATAAAAATAAGATGAATTGAAAGATATCATTATATGTGATTTAATGTTTGTTTTTTTTTTGGGGGGGGGGTAGTTCCCTGGCTGGGAATTAAACCCAAACCACAGCATTGAGAGCACTGAAGCCTAGTCATTACACCACCAGAAACCCCAACATATGATTTAAATGACAAAGAATTCAAGATTGCAGTTCTAAAAAAATTAAACAGGATGCAACAAAATTCAGGTAAGCAGTATAATAATCTCAGAAATAAAATCAATGAACAAAGTGAATATTTTCTTAAACTAATTAAAATTGTAAAGTAGAATCAAATAGAAATTTGGGAGATTAAAAAAAATAAAAGAGATGAACAAGGAAATAGCTAGCTTAACAACTAAGCTGAACAGATGAAGAAAAGAATTAGTGGCATTGCAGATAGAAATATGAAAATGACACAGATAGAGAGAGAGAGACTTGAGAATTAAAATGAATGGAAGATCTCCACAATAACTTTTTTACTTAATCAGAAAAAGCAGCATAATGGGTATATAAGAATGAGAGAGAGAGAAGGGCACAGGTAATTTATTCAAACAAATAATCAATAAAAACTTCCCAAACCTATGAAAACTTTCCAAACCAAATCCAAGAAGTAAACTAAACACCTAATTACTTCAATCCCAACAGGCCACCTCCACGGCACATTGTAATGAAGCTGTCAAAAATCAGTGACAAAGAAAAAATTCTCAAGGCAGCTGGGGAGAATCAGACTATAACCTATAAAAAGAAACCTTTTTATAGGTTACTATAGATTACTATCAGATTTTTCAACAGAAACTCTGCTAAAGAAGAGGAAGTGGAATCAAATATTCAAACTGTTGAAAAAGAAAAATTATCAGCTAATAATAATATATCCAGCAAAGTTATCTTTTAGATATCAAAGAGGAATAAAAACCTTTCCAGATATACCAAAGCTGAAGGAATTCGCCACTACAAAGACTACATTATAGGAAATACTAGAGAAGGCTAATTGTCCAGAAACAATAAGAAAAAAAATCATGAGCAAGATTACTAAGATTACTAATAGACATACCAAAGCAGAGAATGGCAACCCCTACACAGAATAGAGCCCTACACACTTAAACATATTATGAAGGGTAAAGAAGACAGAGGAATAAAAAAGGAAAAAGAAGAAGAAGACAACTTGCTACCACAACTCAGAAATAAACTCAAAGTATAACTAGGAATATTTTGTGACAACATAATCACAAAGTAGGAGTAAGTAAAGGTCTGAATTTGCAAAAATGTATGGTGATAAGATGGATGCTTAAGAAAAGAGACTACCATGTATATGAAATCTTTTTAAAAGATGATAACCACTCAAAAAAATCCAGACCTGAAACACATAACATAAAAAATTAAGAAACTCCACCACCACCACCACCACGACTTCCAACCACCACCACCCCACCAATAAATGAAGAAAAAAAAATTAAGAAACAGAAGATAAAATAAAATAATACCACCACTCTAGAATAATAGACAGAAACAAAAATAAAAAGAGGAACAATGGAGACCCTGAGCTACCAGAAAACAAAAGATAAAATGGCAATTGAAAATCCCTGTATTTCAATAATCACCCTAAATATAAATTGACTGAACTCACCAATATAAAAGCACAGATTAGCAGATTGGATCAAAAAACCAAATTCAATCATATGTTGCCTTCAATAGACACATCTCAGCTATAGGATAAACATAGACTCAAAGTGAAAGAGTGAAAAACAATACTCCAAGCAAATGTCATCCAGAGAAAAGTAGGTGTAGCCATTTTTTATGTGATGAGACAGACTTCAAGATGAAAAAGGTAATAGGAGACAAAGATGAACACTTTATAATAATTGGAGGAAATATACAACAAGACAATGACACATTAATATATTTGGGTTGGCCTAAAAGTCATTGCATTTTTTTGTGACTAAATGAAAGGTGATTTTTTAATGAGAGTCACAATGACTATTTTGCCAATCTAACATATGCCCCCATTCAGGAATCACCAGCATATATAAAGCAACTAAACTAAAAGAAGAAACTGACAGACACAATTATAGTAGGAGATCTAAATACCCCATTGACAGCTATGGATAGATGATCCAAAAAGAAAATCCACAAGAAAACATCAGCTTTAAATGACTCATTGGACCAATTAGACATGAGCAACATTTGCAGAACATTTTATTCTAGAACACTAGACAATACACCTCTTTTTAGAGCATATGGGACTCAAGGATAGACTATACACTGGGACAAAAACTACCCTCAGCAAATTTAAAAAGATTGAAATCATATTAAGTGTAAACTCTGACCACAATGCTTTAAAATAAGAAATTAACTGCAAAAGAAAAGTAGGAAAAATCACAAATATGTGGATATTAAATAACATTTATTAAAGAATGACTGAGACAAAGAAGAAATAAGATCAAAAGATATATAAAACCAATGAAATTAAAAACACATCGTATCAAAATTATTGAAATGCTGCGAAAGCAGTATTAAGAAGGTAATTTATATAATTACAGGCCTATCTCAAGATACAAGAAAAATCCCAAATAAACAACCTAGCATTACATCTTAAAGAACTAGAAAAAACAAAAAAAGAATGAATAAAATACAAGATCAGAAAAAAAAATTGGAGCACAACAAAATAGGGAACAGAAAGACAATAAAGAATTTAATACAATGAAGAGCTGTTTCTTTGAAGTGTTTAATAAAATTGACAACCCCCTGACCAGTGTCAGCTAGAAAGATTTAAATAATCTAGATCAGAAATGAAAAAGAAGTTACCATGGCTACCACAAAAATTCAAAGGATCATACAAAAATACTATGAAGGACTATATGCCACCAAATTCAATAACTTACCAGAAATGGGCAAAGTTTTAGAAACATAGTCTTCGTAGGTGCAATCACAAAAAAACTGGAAAATCTTAATGATGAAGGCTAAAAAAATCAAAAGACTCATCCAAAATCCACCCACAAGCAAAAGTCTAAGACCAGATGTCTTTACAAGTAAATTCTATCAAACATTCAAACATTTAGTACCCATTTTCCCCAAACTTTTCCAAAAAATTAAAGAAGAGGCAAATTTTTAACTCATTTTATGAAGCAAATGTTACCCAACTACCAAAACCTGCCAAAAATAACACAAAAATAGAAAAGTACAAATAAGTATCTCTGGTGAATAAAGATGCAAAATATTACCAAATCAAATACAATAATACATTAAAAGGAATATACATCACAATCAAGTGGAATTTATTCCAGGGGCAAAAGGATGGCTCAGCAGCTGCATAATCAATGTGATACACCATTTAAAGAAAATATGGGATAAAAACCATGTAATTATGTCAATTAATGCAAAAAACAAGCATTTGGCAAGATACAACATCCATTTATGATCATAATACATTATAAAATTGGTAGAGGGAAAAAGTATGTCAATATAATAAAGGCCATGTACAAAAAGTTCTCAGCTAATATCATTTTGAATGGTGAAAAACTGAAACCTTTTTACTGAAATCAGGAACAACACAGAGATGTCTCTTGTAACCACTGTGATTCATCATAGTATTGGAAGTCTTAGCCAGAGCAACCAAGCAAGATAAATAAATAAAAGACATACAAATTGAAAATGAAGTAGTTAAATTGTCACTTTTTGCAGGTGACATGATTCTTCATGTAAAATAACCAAAAACTATTAAAAACCATAAATAAACACAGTACAGTTACAGGAAACAAAATCAATGTACAAAAATTCATTAATTTCTATATACTAATCATAAAATTTCAGATAAAAAATCTTAAAATTTCCATTAAAAGAATACTTAGGAATAAACTTCATTCATTGCTATATACTAGCAATAAAGTTTCAGAATAAAAAAATCTTAAAATTGCCATTAAAAAATACCTACTAATAAATTTAACAAAAGATGTGGAGGACCTATAAACTGAAAACTATAAGACATTTTTTTTTATAAGACATTATTTTTAAAAAATTTAGAATACACAAATAAATTGAAAGATACTCTGTAAATGGATTAGAAGAGTGAACATACTAAAAATGTCCATATTACCCAAAGCAATCTATAGATTTAATGCATTTTCTACCCAAATTCTAATGGCATTTTTTAAAGAAATAGAACAAAAAAAATCAGAATTGTATAGAATAACAAAAGACTCTGAATAGCCAAAGCAATCTGAAGAATAAGAAAACAACCACCACAACAACAATAACAATAACAAAAACCCAAAAAACTTCTGGAGATCCAAGATGGCAGAGTAAATAAACATTGTACCTGCTTCATTCTGTGAACAAATTAAAATTAGAACTAAATCATTGACCAACCTGGAGAGCCACCTGAACAGAAGCTCTAAAACTGATACAAAAAAGAGGAGGCCATGGTGAGACTGGTAAGAGAGGCACAGATGTGAAAGTAGCCAAACCTCTAGTAATGGTAGAGAATTAGGAAGGATATTTCAGCCATGAAGGTTCCACCCAGAAGAGTGAGGGACTTCAGCTTTATATGAGGCTCTCTGGCTCAGAGTATTGGTGCTAAGAAGAGGAGCACCAAAACATCTCACTGTGAAAAACAGTGGGGACTCTGACTATCCTGTTGGTCTGTAAGGCTTCAGGAAACCCTGGTGCCCTTTTAAAATGCCCACACAGACTCAGTCACTCATGAGTACTCACCCTGAGCTCCAGCAGATGGATGGTGACTTAGCAGGTATTGAGGGCATATGAAAGGGCAGACTGAGGTGTGTGGCTTTGGAGCAAGGGATAAAAGACAGGCACTATTTTTTTCTGGGTGCACCCTCCTCTCACACAGTTGGCTGGTGGGCTCCACCTTTCCTGTGTTGTGCCCACCCACATATGGCCAAATCTGATTGGTCTGTTGAGATTTACTCCACTCTGCTGACTCACTGGGACCCCCACCTCACTTAACTTTATCAACACCAGAGGCAGCAGGCAGCTTCACCAGCATTGCAATCTTTCTTGAGAAACCATTTAAGTCTGCAGGCTTCAGGCTGGTGGTAACTGGCATTGTGTTCTCTGAGACATTTGCTGAGTAGCTCCAGGCACAACATAGGCATCAAACTAAAATCTACAGCAGCACCCAGCAAAGGTGACCATGGAGACAGGACCAGGATCCCACAGGGCAGTTACTACATAAGGCTATCCAGCAATATTAGAAGATGAAGCAGATCTACCTAATACATATAAACAAATACAGAGAGATATCCAAAATGAGGAAACTAAAAAATATGTCTCAAATAAAAGAACAGCAGAAAATTCCAGAAGAAGAATTAAACAAGATTGAGGTATGCAACTTATCAGATACAGAGCTCATAATGATGATTTTAAGGAACTGAGTGAAAACTTCAACAGAGACAGATAGCAAGCATAAAGGACATAGAAACAAGATAAAAGGACTTGTCAGAAATGAAGAATACTATAACTGAAATTTAGAATGCAATGGAAGGAATCAACAGCAGACTAGATAAAGCAGTGGATGGAAAGAGCGAATTGAAAGACAAGTAGCAGGAAAAAAACAGTAAGGACAGAAAAAAAAAGCCCCCCCAAAATAAGATAGTTTATGGGGCCTCTGGAACAGCATCAAGCACTATATTATTCACATCATAGGAGTACCAGAAGTAGAAGATGATATCAAGGAATTGAGAACCTATTTGTAGAACTAATGACTGAAAACTTCCCTAACCTGGTGAAGGAAACAGACATACAAGCCCAGGAAGCACAGAGTCCCAAACAAAATAAATCCAAATAGGCCCACAAAAAAAACACATTATAATTGAAATGACAATGGTTAAAGACAAAGAGATAATCCTAAAAGCAGCAAGAGAAAAGAAATTAGTTATTTATAAGAGAGGTTTCATAAGACTGTCAGCTAATTTCTCAACAGAAACTTTGCAGGCCAGAAGCAAGTGTGAGAAAATACTCAATATGATTAAAAGCAAGAGCCTACAACCAAGATTACTCTACCAAGCAAGGTTATCATTCAAAATTGAAGGACAAAAAAAAAAAAAAATTGAAGGACAAATATAGGCTTCTCAGACAAGGAAAAACTAAAGGAGTTCATCACCACTAAACCAATAAACCAATATTACAAGAAATGTTAGAGGGATTTCTTTAAGATGAGGGAGAAAGCAAAATTATGAACAAGAAAATTGCAATAGGTGCACATCAAAAATTGCCTTCAATTTAAATGGATTTAAAGCTCCAATCAAAAGTCATGTATGGGAGAGAAGACAAGATGGCGACTGGAGAGGAGGCTCCTAAAGCCTCTCCCTGAAAACACAATTGAACGGCCATCCAGGAGCCAAGAAACAGGACCCTGAATGACAAACTGGCTGTTGAGAAATCGCAAGTAAACACCTGAAGGCTGGCAAGAAGGGGGCGAGTCAGGGAGAGGGAAGGGAGCAGAGACAGACCACGCGGGATCCAGACGCGATCCCTGCTGACTATTCGGAGCTGCGCAGTTTGGGGGAGGAGAGAGAGACTGGGGAGCTGGGGACGGAAGCCGTTTGGGAGCCAGCCTCTGGAACTTTTGAGTGGTAGAAGGGCTGAGCGAGGATTCTGAACTGCAAAGATAACACCCCAGCTCTAAGCCCCCTGGAGACCTACACAGGGCTACAGTTCCTGTTCCCAGCCTGCTGCAAAGGCGACCCTGCTGTCTCAGGCCAGGCCCACATCTTTGGACTTATGGAGTGAGCTCTTCCTCGTGCACCCCAGAGTTCCGAAAGCAGTGTGAGCCTTTAGACAGCCAGGTACTGAATCAAGGCTGGGAAGAAAGACTGATTTGATTTGTGAGCATTCACTCCAGCTAGCAAAAACAGCTTCCCCAGCAAAGGGCCGAAAGCCTTTTGTTGGCCTCTCCCCAGGATATATGCGCATAGCCTCCAAACGCAGTAGGAGATCAGAAACAAGAAACAAACACCCCCTCTACCCCAGAACTTGACCCAGAGTGCCACCTAGTGTCTGCCCTACAGCAAGACACCACAAAAGCAATAATCTGGGCACTGAACATAAAGCCCTCATGTCAAAGAGGAAGATCCCAGTGGACAGGATGAATTCCTTAAAAACTAAAACTCCTCAGAAAGAACATGAAATTTACCCAGAAGACAGCTTGTTACATCTGGAAGGGTCGAATTTAAGTGACGGAGAATTTAAAGCAGCCATTCTAAAGGCTGTGAGAGAAATGAAAACCTATTGGCAGAACACCATAGCTGAGATAAATAACATAAAAAAGGAACTCTGTGAACAAAAAGAACAATTTAACAAAGAAATTCAAAACATAAGAAAGATTGAAATGGAAATATGAGAAATAAATAATACCATAAAAGAAGTGAGAAACGAAATAACTGCCATAGGAAACAGGACCAACCAGATGGAGGAAAGAATTATTGATATTGAAGACCAGAACATGGAAACAGCTCAGAAAGAGGAAGAGAGGGAATATAGAACCAAAAGGATTGAAAGAACTCTGCAAGAAATATCCGACTCCATGAGACAAAACAACATCAGGATAATAGGAATAGAAGAAGGGGCAGAACAATCTACAGAGAGCATACTCAAACAAATCGTAGACGAGAACATTCCAAACCTATGGAAAGATCTGGAACCCCAAGTACAAGAAGAAAACAGGTCCCCCAGATACCTGGACCCCAACAGATCTTCTCCAAGACACATGGTACTAAAGATGTCCAAAACTAAAGACAAAGAGACAATTCTCAAGGCAGCCAGGGAAAAAAGAACTATAACCTTTAGAGGAAAACCCATCAGGCTGGCATCAGA
>PVJL010011249.1:0-44011 GCA_004026885.1 Lyroderma lyra
CCTCACGTCTGTGATCTCCGGGAGTTTTACTGACGCTCGCCCACACCCAGCCATTAGCGACTCATTCAGATAATTCAGCTTTCCCTTTGCCCTGGCTTATGTGGCATTAGACAGTGGTGACCCGTGCTGTCACCAGAGCCCCTTGTTTAGAACGGCCCAGGCTTGATTTGATGCTCGGAGTTGTTGTCCTGAACATCTTAATACTCTGCAAGCAGGGGGTTAATACTCCTGGCAATTTGCGGGGCTCAGTCTGTCTGGCACGGGGACGTTTCTGTCCACACAGGTGCCCATCTCCCCCCAGGTGTCAGGTATCTTGGCTGGCCTGCATTCTCAGTTCCCCCATAGATTAAGGAAAGTCATTAACCAGCCATTGGTTGATATTTTTCCCTTTTGTAGGAGCTGGAGCAAAACTCTAACTTTCTATATTTCTGAGCTGAACGTCCCAATATCCGTTAATCCCCTATGACACTTCGGATATTACTTGAACTTTTAATACATTTTAAAACTACCGAAGTGAATTTTATTCATCATGTATCTGTTAAGCACATGCTTGAAGAAATCATTCTACTAAACTAAGGCACATTTTATTTTATTACAGAAACCAAATTTTAACTCATAAAATAAGGTAGCCTGCAGTGAAAATGAAATAATCCTTATCAACCATTTTGGCCTGTCATTTGAAGACACCTCTCACTGATGAAGGCATTTCTTTTTGGTTTTGAAAGACAGAGAAGCTGTCTCAGCTGGGTCTGCTCTGGACCAATTCTGTGAGCTGGGTGGCTTAAACAAGAGACGTTTATTTCTCTCTGGAGGGTGGCAAGTTGAAGATCAGGGTGTAGCAGGTTGGGTTCTTGGTGTGGACCCTCCTTCTGTCTTGTGGATAGCTGCCACCTCACTGTGTCCTCACAGGACCTTCTCTTGGGCACATATGGAGGAAGGGAGGAAGATAGAAAGAGAGAGGGCACAAGAGAACACGCTGTTCTTGTAAGGACACCCATGTCATCGTGGGGACCCCACTCCTCATGACCTCATCTAAACGTAATCACCTCCCAAAGGTCCCACCTGCCAATACCATCATACGAGGGTCTAGGTCTTCAATGTATGCATTCTGAGGGAGCACAAACTTTCAGTCTATAACAGACGCCTTTCTGTCTGTGTTTGCACACATTCAAGCTGACTAGTTCAAGGACTTAATACACTGACTTTCACGGAAAGATTCAATCAGCTGTTGTGAGTGGCCTCAGGACACAGGCGCAGCGAGCTCTAATGAGCGAAGTTCTACAACATTATACTCCTTAGGAGGATTGAGGACGAACATACATAACAAACTAATAAAATTGTATCTATCAATTATTTATGTTGGTAAACAACGGATGCACATAAATTGCTCTCTCTAAATGCTATTACCAGCAGTGCTGTGACCGATGGTTTTATTATCAACATGATGAATGCTTTAGCTGTCTTCAGCCTCACAATTCTCTCTGTGTTACTCTCCGCCATTCAGAGAAGCTGCGTTCAAGTCAGAAGAGGGTCATCTCCTCATGTGTCATGACTGAGCGCTAACCCGAGTCTGGTCACTTTATCTTGGCCATTTCTCCCAGTAGAATTGTTTCATTTGGCTAAAAATTTATTATTGTTGTTTGTCCTATAGTAAAAAATAGTTAAATCAACAAATCGAATCACATGGGAATGGGTGGAGAATTACCAAATATATATTCACAGTCATGAAGTGGGCGTAAGTACACAGAGTCCCAAGTTGATAGTGGACCCTAACTGACAACCACACTTTTAAGTTATTTTCCACGGAGGCGTGCAATGATCTGTTTTTACGCATCCATTCAGAAAAACGTCCAATAAAATAAAAGGCAACGGTCTGATGATTTGTACACATGGGTTATATCTGATCCCAATGTATGTTAGTATGACGTACACTCAGAAAAAAGCAGCAAACCTACTGAATTTCACAAATTCTGCAGTCCTCTGTCATCGGACTCGCAACGAGTCCCAGAGAATTACCGGCTTCCCTAAAGCTCCCCTTCGTTCCCCAGGCCTCAAAGCTTACTACTGTTTCAAGTGCCAAAGATTAGTTTTGTTCATTTTGATGGCTATAAAAGTGAAACTCTCCACTATGCGCCCCATTGAGAGACATGGTAAGATTGTAAAGTAAACCTTCTTTTATAACATTAGAGTAAAATACATTCCTCATTCACTTCTCAAATGTTACTCTGACCGAGAAACATCATGGTACACAGGGTCAGCCTACGGACACCCTGAATTCAGCCCAGGGGGACGCGGCTGACCACACGTAGGTACCGTTCCAAGCGGGACAGTACCGAGGTTTTCTGTCCGTTCAGAATGGCACGTCTGGTCACCCTGCATTGAAACTCCATCACGTTCCACAAAAACCAGCTGCAGAACAATGAATGCTGGTTCCAACTCTCATTCTGTTTCCAAATATCAATATTAAATATCAAGGAAGAAAACCAAGGTTAGCAACAAAAATTCCAAGTCTCAGTGCACAGGGACCAAGCGTTCTGGTTTGCCTGGGTCAGTACCGGACATGCTGTCCTTGCGGAGTATCAGGACGGTCTCCTTTCAGTCTCCGCAGGGTCCCATTCTGCTCCGTGACTTGTGTTGTCGCACTTACCTATGACAGGTCACAATTGAACTACTTTCAGATATTTCCAAATTCACTTCTCAAAGTCACTTCGTGTGCCGTGCACGCCTCGCCCCAGGGGAGCTGAAGTCGCACTGCCGGGGCGCGGGGCCTGCCCCCGGGACGTAATGTTTCGCGGCCCTTGCAGCAGAGGTTGGAGATGGGGGTGTGAAGAAAGAGCAAAGCACACTTTCCAGTCCTGATTCGGCGGTAAGATGCGCTTAGAGAACAGAGGTAAGGAGGAGGATCGAAGGTCTTGGGAGGAGAAAAGCATGTCTGTGTCCATGCCCCGAGGGGGAGATAAACACAGGAGCCGCAGCCCCGCAAGCACGGCGTCAGGCCTGAGCCATGGCTGCAGGCCGGGGGCGGGTGGCGGTGGGCACTGGGGCGCCCCACCCTTAGCTACGGGCCGTCTGCAAGTTAGCTGCAGCTCGTTGCTACAAGCAGTGTGGTCCCGGGGAAATCACAGGTTGGGTCGGGCGTCTGTGTCCTCTGTAAAGCCAACAGGCGAACAGAGCCAACCGGACAGCGTCGTGGTGAGTTAACGTCTAGGACGCACTTAGGACAGACGCCGGCCCACTGTGCGTGCTGCATGAGCCCTGAGGACCCTCCAGGGCCGCGTCTGTGGCTCGTTTAAGAAGAACGAGAACAAAGATTCCTAAATTAGGAAATATGAAGTAATTTTGAAGCCAGAGGCTTGCGAGGTGTCCCAGTTTCCACTCTAACAAAGGTCACGGTGCCTCGCCAAGTATGTCCTGAGCCAGTGAGAAGTGCATTACAGCGTGAGCAGACCGAACTGCAACACCACCCTCCTTAACTGGGAAAACTGGTCCTGGAGGTGTGGCAGGAGCGTGCCTGCGGAACCGAAGGGGGACACAGGCAGGCGTCTTCGCGAACATTCCGTCCTAAAAGGCTAAAGGGCGAAGGCCAAGCCAGGTGCCTTTCTTCCAGGATCCAGCTTCGCCGACAGAACAACTCACTCTGCCCTCCCAGGAGACAAACCTGGGACACGTGCAGGCAGGGGAGGGGAGACAGTGAGCAGAGGTGCCAAGAAATCCAGAGACTTTTTTTTTGGGCTGGGGGGGGTTAGTTCACTGGCCGGGAATCGAACCCAGGCCGCAGCGTTGAGAGCGCCGAAGCCTTAGCCACTGTACCACCAGGGAGCTCCCTGACATTTATTGTTTTATTGTTAGACTTATTGGGGTGACATTTGTTAGTAAAAGAATGAACCTGAGCTGTGAACTCTCTCCATATACAAAAATTAACTCAAAATGCATTAAAGACCTTCATATAAGACCTGAAACAACAAACTGTATAGAAGAAGACATTGGTACTAAACTTACAGACCTAGGACTCAAGGAAGACTTCATGAACCTGTCCTCAAAGGCAAGGGAAGTAAAAGCGAAAATAAATGAATGGGACTAGATCAAACTAAAAAGCTTCTGCAGAGCGAGAGAAACCATCAACAGGGCAGAGAGACATTTCAGTGTTAGCAGGAATGAATCATCACTTTACTGGGATAGATGATACGGCTACGTCGAACCTCAAAGCGCACTGGAAACTGTAGTTTCTAACGGGGCGTCAATATGTCCCCATAAAATCTGGGAGGAAGACTGGGTTGCGGAGCATCAGTTAGTGCACCAGCACGTTGTAGGTGAATGCAGTTACGACAGAAACGAGACCATTAAAGTCTCAAGTTCACAGGATTGCTTGAGAGCTAAACAGGAAGGAAAGTGTTTAAAGCTCAGCAGAGTGGACTCTTTCGATTCAGTCATATTTACTTTGTTCTTCATAAAATACAATGTAGTAATAATAATATAAAATAGTAATAAATGTAATATTTAATCACTTAAATAATTGATTCATTATTATTTAATGAAAATCTGTGTGATCTTTTATTTTACTTAAAATATTTTTAAAGTAATTATTTTAATAATAATATACCATTGGTTATAAAATAAAACTACTTTGTTGATAGCTAAGTACTTTGGTTAATAAACTGTTTTCCAGTGTACGAGCCCACGCCACAGGCCAATGGTATATTGGGGGCGTTTTCTTATCGGGGGCCCTGCAGTCCCAACCCCACAGGTACGGCTGCTAAGCGCGGTGTGCTCTCAGCACCACCGTGGGTCCTGGAAGCCTCCTAAGTCTGCTTTAGACCCGCTCCTAAATCTTCATTTTCCCGTGTTGCATTACAAACACAGAAAATGCGCTTTAAATAAGCAGCTTTATAAGTGACCTGCAGCGTTCTTTTCTTATGGAAAAACACTGCTGTCTAGCTTAGAGGTCCAGAACATAAAGCTCGGGCATCTACGAAAGGCTGACTGTGAGATGAGGAAGGGTTGTTAACCTATTTGATGTAAAATCAGCAACAATGATTCTCCCTCTCGCTGTGACCTCAGGCACAGGCTCGTGTGCTGCTCATCCTTCTTCAGAAGGCAGCCTTGACTGGCCATCACTCAAGGTGGGTTTGTCAAAGAAATCTGGGAAGCGAGGTCCCCTGGGATAGAGGTGTTGGGGGTGGAAGGTTCACCCACTCAGTGAGGTTAAGAAACACTCCAAAGCTTATCGTAATATTTAATGTAGTTGAAAAGTTATGGGGACAGAAGGAGAATGGACCCTGGGAGGTGAGCTCACAATGCAACATGTGCACCGTGTGTTACAGAAATGTGCACTCAAAACCTGTGTCATCTGATTAACCAATGTCACCCCGATAAATAAAAAAAGAAAAGTTACATAAAGTCATTTGCAAGTGAATGAGTAATAGCATTAAATCCAGGACTGTTGCAAGGCATTAAGGATGGATGAGTTCAGCCACATTTCAGTCTGAGGTATACAAAGAGTCTAAATAGACTTCAATGTTGCTTAGTCATTTTCTGGAAAAAAAAACACAGCACCCCTTCGTGTGAAATGAATGAACCTACCACACGCACGCGAGCACCCCGAGAAGCGATGGGAGGAGCCGAGTGTTCCCTTAGCTGGTAGAGAACGGCTGACACACCTGGAACTTTCCGGTTCCCTCATGCTGCGTCGCACGTCACTGAATGCTCAGAGCAGTCAGTTCTCACAAGAGGGACAGTCCCTAATGGAGGACAGCACATCAGAACCACCTTTCCTAATACCCTTTCCTTTTTATAGACAAAGTTGTTTTGTTTTGTTTTTAAAAGTGCACGCACCCAGGTAGAAACTGTAGGCAGACTCATGGTCCTCGGGTAGGACAGAATCCATTTTCTTCTTTTAGTCCCCAGTGTAATTCCCCCAAATGAGGAAAATCTTTAGATAAATAAACAAGGAAGTGGGATGCTGGGCAGAGACAGAAACTTATTTTGACCTTTTAGTTATCTGATTACATTCTGTTGCTATAAATCTACATATTAGATTTCAATATCAGATCTCCCATTAAAGACTATTAGATGTCTAAAGTTTTCAGAATAGTATGCAAACTGTAAATTTTTAGTTTAATTATATACCCTCAATCACGTCAGATGTAGTAAGATCATTTAGATTTGGGGTATTATGTTTTTTTAATTTTTAAATATGAAAATTTATATGTAATTCTATTAAAAAGTAAATACTTATTACACATATTTAATGTCCCCAGAAGGATGCACCTATCCGTAATAAATCTAATGTTACCTAAACTGTCATCTGAATTAACCACATTTGCCAGGGCTTGTTGAATGTACACAGTCTCGTGGATATTGTCGTTTAACAGAGAAGACAGTTTTGCATTGTAGAATTTTATAGACACGTGGGTAGCACTCAAAGTATATGCTACTAAAGAGCATTGAATGGGAGAGTGACAAAATCATAAAAGCTTTCGGACCATTTGTATGTTATATTCTGCAGGATACATATGATCTTGAGATCCTACAAAAATGGAAGCACATCATGAACATGATAACCACAAGGCTGGTGCCAGGATATCACGGACACTCGTGCTGGGAGACACTCCCCCCTGCGTCCCTGGCGCTCCTCTACCTCTCAGTGGGCAAGGCCAGAATGCCAAGCACGTGACTTCTCTTTGTGCAGGCCATTTTGCAAACGTGTTTTCCGGGAGCGTTCTTGAGGAATAAGATGCTGTCTCCCACCAAATAGCAGCTTGGAAGGAGCCAATAAGGCCACATGTTACTCTCCTGAGATGTGACCACAGGATGCCATCTTGGCCTGCCCACGGATTGCCCAGGTAGTGACTGGGATACAGGAAACGGATGTGGTCTCTATTCTAGCAGTCTTGTGTCTTCTCCCAGCATCCATAAAGCTACTGTACTCTCGTTTGTTATCAGGCAGTAAAGTTAGATGTTGAACCCTTCAGAGTTCTTGATAACTGGAAATGGATGGAAGACAACACCTATCACTTTGGTGAATTTTGCAGATATGATCAGTTAGTGAGATGTTGGATAAGAGCCAATCTGTCCACGTTCCAGACTGGAAAACCAGGGAAAATGGAAAGCCAATGGAAACTCTTAGACCAAGAGGAAGCCTGTCCGACAAATGAATACTTTCAGAGGCGTACAAGTTACTGCTTCAGAACCCAAAGATTCGTCATTCATTTCAATCATTTCCTATATGAGAAGTCTGTGTTGCTGAGTATATTATAAATAAGCAGTAAAAGGCTCAACACTGTGAAAACTAGACAAAATCCTGTGATGAGAGCCCCTCTGTGTCCTAGTTAATCTTCTGAACAGCCCAATCCTTGATGATCATTATTCTCCTTGTCACGTACTGAAAGGCTCTGAGATGCGACATGGACTAGTATTGTTTTCCCGTGACCTGATCGGCGAGTTTTCATCTGTAGTTCCTCCTTCAGCCCGTCGTTTAATTTCTCAATACTGAAAATTGAATTATCTGCATTAAATTTAATTGACTTATTTATGAGCTGATACAAACACCCCTTGGTAATTGCCAGGTCCTGGGGTGCGATTCTGGATGTGAGAGCAGCACACCCGCATTTGTTCTCTTGGGTGCAGCAGTGACACGGACCATTAAGTGGCCTCCAGGGCCTCTACCTGAAGGGGAAAGTCCCGAGGTAACCTACCTGCCTTGCGGAGCAGTAGTCCCTGTGCTACATGTCTGAATTTTGATTAAAGCTGGCCGGGGACTGATGCCACTCACGACCAGTTAATTAGGGGCATCCGCCAGTCCTTAAGGAGATTTTCAGTATGTCTGGGACAGCACGAGGCTGGAACGTGGCTCCCTCACTTTCTCCTCATTAAGTTGGGCTCGTCTTTACTTTCATCTCTGGCGTGCGGCTGTAATGAACACCCGGACACCGAACGAGGCGGAAAGCCGCCCCTTAGCCTAGCCAGCTGCAGAAAGGGGGGCTCCCGAAAACCGTGCCTTTGTATTGTCAATTTCAAACTAGAATGACTGATTAAAATTCTAAAGTTAGTAATTAAAACTAGTAGTGTTGTAGGGTTGATGATGACGGTCTCACCGGCGTTTTCTCTGCCACATTTCACCCACAAACGCACGGACTTTCCAGGCCAGCTGGACACGTCACACACCTCCTGGCTTCTCAATAATAGTCACTTTGCGGCCACAATAAAGTATCTCCTCGAGTAGGGGCTCGTAGGGGCATGTAACTTAGAGCCCTGCAAAAACAAATGTTCTGACATCACACTAGACTCAGGGCTTAGGACCGCCAACGTGCAGACTGGAAGATTCTCGCTGTGTCCACGGCTGAGCTTCCGAACGCAAGAGCCACGCACGGCAGGTGACAGGGTGCCGTGGAAGCAACACAAGGCATTAACGGTCCCTCTCCTTTTGATTTAGGTATTTTTTCTGGTGTTATTTACCTGACCTGAGGTTCCAAAAGAGAAGGAGAGAAAGGACGTTTAGGACTTGAATATAACATTGCAAAGGGCCTAGAGACATTGCCTATAGAAGTGATAGAGTTAAAAAGAATCACGAACGTTACGGGTGCTGGAAGTATCGAGAAATACCCCATAATCCTGTTCTTTGAAGGAGAATTAATTTGCGTTATTGACTGCATTAAGTAGATTCCTTCAAAAGCTCTGTCAGAAATATGATAATAGCACATAATTAAAGTGGCCCAAAGGAAGACATGAAATATAGATTTGTTTGTGTTATTCTTCAAATTTTAATTTCAAGAGAAGTCCCCAGAACAGCATCCTGATGTGTTGAGAATTCTGTGAGCTGAAGGAAATGCTCCACGTTCTCATCCGAACTTTCTGGAGAGTTTGCCTCTGAGAGAACGCTGACCTGCTCCTCTCGGACGCCCCTGGGCTGAGTTGGGAAAAGTGGGTAACAAAGTGCAACGCCCCCTGCGAGTTACTTGCTCTCACTGGCAAACACGATTGATTGTTGGTGAGCTTCAACCCCACAGCCCCGCTCCCTGTGGCTTTCGGCCTCCTCGGAAACGGGGGACTTGGGGGTCCACGTCCGTTTGGGCACGAAAGAGGGGCTGTAAGTGTGCTTCCACACTGCAGTGACACCTCGAGCGTTCGTGAGGAACACCGCAGCGCAATAAAGCAAGGCCGACGCCCCGGATGATCGGCCTGTGCCAGCCCCTCCGGATGCGGACGCCGGGACTGGGTCAGACGCGTGGGAGACCCACGTGGGAGGGGGAGGGGGAGGGGGCTGCGAGTCCACGAGGGAAGTGTTCTGAGCCCTGGGAAGGGGGGGGCACAGGGAAGGTGCTTTGATAGGCCTGCAGGGTCTCAGTTCTGGTAGACTTCTGACCCATCCAGTACAACCTGGTCAAGCCTAACTTGCTCATCACAGGAGCCCCTCCTATTGCAGGAGGGGCCACCTTGGGCTCCCACCGTCCTGAGTCATCGGCAAGGAGCCAGTAGGACACAGAGCCTGGTCCCCATGTGGTGAGCTCGGAGTAAAGTGTCTGGAGCGTCTCTCAATTATGCTGCACAGTGCAGGGGACCTGAGTGGAGCATCGGTCATGGTCACCACTGACTGCCCCCCTCCCACACCACACATATCTGCTTCTCCCCACAGGGTGGGGCACTTAGAGGAAGGAAGTTAGAGGGACATGTCATAGTCACTACTTTGAAGGTGGCTTTGGGTCCACAAGGAATACTCATGCTCTCCTTCCTCCACCGTTAATTCACAATTGTCCCTTACTCTCAGCTCTTAGAGGAATGAATTGTATGGACGCCCCACAGTTTGTCTTTGCCCGGGGTTGTGACGTGTGTGCTTTCACAGTAACAACAGGGGAAGGGAGTAGAGGACTGCCCAGGTGGACCATTCAGGGCTGGACGCCTTCCTTCCTGTGTGTTGGGTATAAAAGCTGCCCCACCTGCTCCTTCCGATCAGACTCAGTAACTACTGCCCATACGGGGACTCCGTGCTCACTGCACAGTCCCTGCACACAGAAGTGCAAAGTTTTGTGCATCGGTGGGGTCCTTGGGATATCCCCTAACAAGCACATGTCTCCTTGGGACATGGGAAGTTCAGTTGTGCAGAGTCCAGAGATTCGGGGATGGAAAACAAAATCTGTCCATGGACACCACAGATAATGGCAACCAAAGCCACTTGAGTGTTCCACCCGTGGGTCCCCAAACTCATGCTTCTTCCCATTGAGCCAAAAGCAGCACACAGAAGTCTCTGATGTGTTACAAGTATGGCACTGAGAAGGACAGAGCCACATCCACTCAGTGCTGCCTCTGAACCGGGCATGGAAGTACCCCTGGAGGAGTCCACTCCAGCATTCCGGCAGGCCAAGCACTATGGTGCCATCTTTTACAGTCATGCTCTGAGCTTCCACTGCTTTCTGCAGAGGTCAGACAGTCAACCCTACAGATGGGACCATCACCTCTGTGTCCAGTAAGTCTTAATGGTGACACTAATTCTCACTCTCCCACCTATGACGCAATGACTGGTTTTCATTTCCTGTTTAGACTTGCGTGCAATTTCAGAGCTTCCTACACTGATGGGTCTTACGCACAAAATGGGAAACCAAAACGGGGTCATGCAACCGCTAAATACATCCGTCCCAAATGTACATGCGAGTGCTAGGAAAAAGGCCACCGAGTAACTCTGTGGACACATAGAAGCCACATTCGAGTCAAGATTCCTTCCACCTGCTCCCCTTGGGCTCCCCTTTAGGAGGGCTGCCATGTTGACATTTTGGGTCTCTGTGACAATGTCTATGCTTTATTACTGGGGCCCCATTTCATCTTGTCCTCAGCCAAACGAAAGACTATTTTAAAAGACACACTGTAATGTGTTTAAGCTTACTGATTCCATCCATATAAAATTCACGTCCGAGACAAAAATGTCACGTTCTCTTATGTCAAGACTACTTAGTATAACCCACGTCTCAATCGAATACTACAATCAACTCTATTTTTAAATTCTTTGACGGTTTCAAAGCGGTGATGCACTCCAATGTGGTCATGGCAGTCGCCATGGCAACCACAGACCTCAGGGGTGAGCTCTGGGGAAAGTCCAGCTGTTAGGACTTGGCTGCACCCCACTGTCCGTCTGTCTACTCACACCTGCTGTGATGAGACAGAGGCGTCAAACGGGGCCTCCAGCGGTGACAAGATTGCAGGCACTGGCTGTCCCCGTGCAGATATGCCAACCCTGTAATTCTGCTCTGACAAGTTATTCTTATTTTATGGTAAATGGAAAGACCCAAACCTAAATCACATATAAAAAGAGCACAATGGATGTGGGAAATGCTTAATAGTGAAGAGGAGAACATTAATGAAACAATGCGGGACACCTTTCCTAGCTCAAGAAAATGCATTTAATAGTTTCCTGAATGTCTCTAAAAGTATGCTCATCCATTCTTCTGCAGTAAAATTTTAAGGCAGTTTTAATGAGGTTAAACTTATATATAGTAAAATCCACCCATTTGAGTGTGAAGCTTGATGAGTCATGACAAATACAAAAGCTGTGACCATGACTGAATGTAAAACATTTCTACAACTTCCCCCAAATTCCCTCCTGTCCCCTTACAGTCATGCTCCAGCCCCTGAACTACTGAACTGGTTTTTGTATCAACAGTTCTGCCTTTTCTAGAATGTCTTATCAGTGACATGGCTTTTTTCACATCCAAAATGTTTGTGAGATTAATCCAGTTTACAGCTCAGTACATGCTGTTTTAATTCCATATGATTAATGCATTTATCCTTCCATAAATGGATGGATATTTGGATTGTTTCTACTTTGGGCTATTAGGAATAAAATGGTTATAAGCATTCATTTACAGGTCTCTGCATGGACATATTTTACATTTCTCTTGGGTTAGTATCTGAGATATTCAGTGACTGGATCATTGTGTCCCATTGGCAATGTAGGAGGGTTCCAGTTGCTCTACATGCTTTTAAGTGTTTGGTATTGTCACTGTTGTGTTTGATTTGAGCTATTCCAGTAGCTGTGTAGTGCTATCTTAGGGTGATTTTAGTATGAATTTTCCTAATGAACACTGATGGAGAGCATCTTTCTATGTACTCGTGTGGTATCTAAACTTACTTTATATTGCATCTGTTCAAATATTTTAATGAGTTATTTTTAGTTCTTTATGCATCCCTGACACAAATCTTTTATTTAGTGTGAGTTTACAGACATTGTCTCAGTCTGTTTTTTCAAAATTTTTTACAGTGTCCTTTCCAGAGCAGAGTTTAAAATTCTGATGAAGTCTAATTACCCCATTTTTAGAGATTCTGATTTTTACATAGGATCTCTAACAGCTATAGATTTTTTTACCCCTTCATAAATTGGTGAATATTAGCGTTGTTTCTAGTTTGGGCTATTAGGATACATCTACAGACTTTATAGGTCTTATATATAGGTTTTCTCCTATACTTTATTATAGAATATTTATCACATTAGGTCATAGAGATTTTCTCCCATGTTTTCTTATAGAAGGTTAATCACATTAGGTTTTTATTTTAATCTGTCATCCATTTGAAATTGATTTTTTTATAATATGAGGTATAAGTGGAGCTTTATTTATTTGCATGTGAAGTCTATTTGTTCTAGCATATTTTGTTGCAAATACTATCTTTAACATTGAAGTGTCTGTCTTGATAGCTAATTAACCCCATCTATGTGGGTCTATTTCTGTGTTCTGTTTATTTTCTATTTATCTATATGACTGTTCTTATCCACATACCACATCATGGTGTTGCTGTAACTTCATTCTAGTCTCAAAACCAACTAGTACAAAGTATCCATATTTTGTCTTTCAGAATGGTTTTGGTTATTCAGGTTCTTTGCATTTCCACAAAAATTGTAAAATATGCTTGGAAATTTCTAAAACCACTTTTAATTTGGAAGGCATTGAGCCCAGAGATCATTTTGAGATCATTGATGTCTTAAGGATATTAAGATTTCAATTCTTGAACATAGTATCTCTCTCTATTAACTTAGATCTCCTTGAATTTATTTTATTAAGTTTAAATTTTAGGAGTATGTGTATTTGACATATTCTGTAGATTTATCCCTAAGCATTTCATGTTTTGATCTGACTGTAAGTGGTCTTCCCTTTATAAATTTCAATCATCAATTTATGGTCACTAGAATACAGAAATACAAAATTTTTGTACGAATGTTATATCCTGCAATGATGCTAATCTCATATATCAACTGTATTGGCTTTGTTGCAGGTTATCGGCTATTTTCTACCTAACCCAACATGTCATTTGCAAAGATGGACAGTTGCTACTTTGTAAACTTTTTAGTATGTATGCTATTTATTTTTAATTCCTCTGCCATGTTCAACTGGCTCTCTCTTCTACTATGGTGTGGATAGAAACACTGAGAGCTGATGCTGTTGGCTTGTCATTCATTTCAGGAAGAAAAGTTCAAACTTTCACCTGTAAGTGTATTAGCAGCAGGTCCTTCCTCGTGGACGTGTTTTACCGGGTTAAGGGTTCCCTGTCTAGTCGGCTAACGCGGGTTCTTTAAATTATAAATGGAACATTTATACTTACCTCAAACCATTGTTATCCGCATCACGTAGGGCAGCCTCCCCCACACAGCTGTGCCCACTTTCTCTCATTTCCCCACGTTCCCTGTGACTAATTTAAGCCTTTCCTCCCTTCCCACATCTTTTATTTTTGAATTATTAATGCAAGATGATTATTTTTGAACTTGTTTTATTTCTTTAGGTTTGCAACCTTTCTTTTCATGTCATCTTATCATCTGAATAAACTATTTTTATGTCTTAATGTATTGAGTCCATTTGTTCTAGTTGTAAAGAATTTATGGCAAATTACCTCTTCTTTAGTTTGTTTCAGGGTAGGGAATTAAAACGCATAATTATCTTTATTATTCTGAGGGTAAAATCAAAGCTTTCTACTTAGTGATGAATTAATAAACTGCTCATTACAAACAAAAAGTGAATATTTAGAAATATTGGGATACTCGGAGCCAGAGAGATTGAGTAAATGTCAGACATAATTGGAAATGAAAGTGCCAGATTGCCAAAGTTTCATGCAATCACCGTATTCCCTATTTTTATGGAGTTTATTTTTATGTTTTTTATGTGAGCCCTATTTTTGTTTTCATGTATTTTTTCTATGCCGTTTTTACATTTTCAAACGTGTTTAAAATCAAGGAAATATGTATTTCCTTTTTTTAAGTGTCACCTAAGCTCATGGAGAACTTTATTTTCCTCTTTAACCCAGCTTTTCCGGGTTCATAAAAATTGCACTTTAATGAAGAAAATCTAACTTAACGAATGAGAGATCTTAAAACGACAGACAGACTACTCTTTCATAAAAAGAAAAAATTAATGCACCCTTCCAGCCTTAGTTTCTCTTTATACACGGCCACATCTCCCCACTAGTCAGGCTCACCGGATTTAATTTGTATAGAATATAATGAAAACAATTTGGAAGGCTTTGGGGGCCACTTACTTGTATTTTCTAAATTAATTTTCTCCTAACCAGAGCAGAGTAAAGAGAAAAGTGAAAGGTACAATAAAAATAAAACCGATTTTTAACAATATCTTCATAAAACCTTAAAATCGTTCTCTGGAGTCCCTTTTAAGATTGCCAAGCATGGTTTTAAAGCAGGGACTTTTTCTTCATTCAAATTTTAATTTAAAAAGTTCAGGCAACCACCAACAGACAAATAAACAAGTGAGCCCGGAGGGGAAGACAAAGGCCTTGTAATTACAAGTGCTCAGAGCCCGAGGCAGTTCCTCACGCTGCTGCAGGGGCTCCCTGACGCGTGTGTCACACCTGCTCACCTGCGTCAAAGTCCGTTAATACGTGATTTTCCCGATGTCTCATTCATACTCAGCCCCCAGACTTGCGGTTTAGAAATGTCTTCTTTTTGATGTGATTCCTGTTGAACCCAACACTCTGTAGGCAAGAGCACTGCCAAGATATTAAGGGATTTTATAAGCCCTTTCCCCCAGATTCTCATGGCTTTAATAGCAGGATTGTTTGTTTTTTTGTTTCAAATATGATTGATTTGGAAACCTTTCATTTCCTCTACCCTCTCTCTGTTTTCTCTCTTTTTCCTTTATAAATTGCAAACTCTGTGTATGTTATACAAATGTAGGTCAAGCTTATGGTTATGAAATTAAAAACCATTAAAATGAAATTGCTATCTCCTAGTGCTTCATTCTGAAGAAACAGAGCAGCCTTTACAGTTGTGTTTAAAAATCACTTAAACACCCTCCAATACGAGTAACTTTATTGGTTCTTCCAGCCAATGACACTGGAGTTGTGGTATTCAGTATGAATATTAGTCAATCTTAAACTAAGAGAAACCTGTCAGTAGTTAAAGCAAAATACGTTCATCATTATGATTAAGTCACATTTGAATTCTATTATAAATAATTATTCTTATCGTCACTATTGCCCCAACACTTGAGTTAGGTAGGAAACAAAAGTCCAGCCATTGGTTACCGACCCACAGCTGATCAGGGATTACGGCGCTCCATACTAGGGGGTAAGATGATAAAATCAGGTCCAAGTTGTAAGTATCAAGATAGTCTCTGGTGGACATAGCAAACAGTATCCGCTCTATTATCAATTTATCACACAATTCAACTTGTGTATCTATTTAAAAATCTTATTTTCAAAGCTGTTAATGACTACTTACATTTTGAGAGTGAATTTCCTAGAACTAAATAAATAGTGTAGACTGGGTTTCTCATGCTAAATAGCAGTCACTGCAGATCCAAATCGAGAGGAGGTTTACAGAAAGAATGCATAGAAGAGACAGCTACGCTAACGTGGAAATAAGACATGAAAGTGATTACATCTACAGCATCATTCATGTCCTCCATTAGACCCTGGACTTCGGAAGGCCAGTCTATAATTGCTTATGTCTTTGAACTTATTGAGTAAAGCTCGATACTAAGTAAGGTCTCTGATTTGTATCACATTGGACAATCTGGTCCGATGTGCTCCTTCAGAAACATTTATCTTCTTCATTTCTTCCTCATTGGAATATTGCTACTAATCCATATATGAACGTGTTATATCTTGTTTGAATATGTAAGTTAATACATTAAAACATCACTAACATTAGTAAGCATCTTAAGATTTTCTGCTTCCTGAGTATTTGACAGAATGTATATCTCAGCATTTTGGAAATGCAGTTCCAAAATTGCTTTGAAGGGTGGACTAGGCGCTGGCGTCGGAGCACAGCTTCCCAAGGGGAGTCCTTCGAAGGTGACTGTAGTGATACTCAGCAGTGAGGTGTGCAGCACTTGTTCTAGGATGAGTTTGCGAACTTAATTGTCTGACCTTGTATATCATCATTACTCGCATTACACGTATCTTCTTGCACACAAAATTGAGGTGGAGAGAAAACAGGAATAATAGCTAATGATGTTGAAAGTTTTTTCCTGTTTCTATTTGCCATCTGTATATCCTCTTTGGTGAAATGTCTCATTTCTTTTGCTCATTTGTTAATCTGATTGCTTTTTTGTACTGTTGAATTTCAAACGTTCTTTATGTTTTCTAGATACTAGCTGTTTTTGACCATGTGGGTTCAAATGTTTTCTCCTATTCCGTAGCTTGTATTTTCATCTTTTTAAGAAGGTCTTTGCTGAAGAAAAGCATTTTAAATTATTTTAATGATATCCAATATATTCAGTTTTTTCATTTCATGAATCATGCAGTTAGTGTCAAGTCTAAAATTCCTTGCTTAGCCCTAGGTTCCAAGATTGTCCCCTCTCATTTTTTCTAAAAGTTTTATGGTTTTATATTTAAATCCATAATTCACTTCTGTTAATTTTTGTATAAGATGTATAACTTGGGTTGAAATTTATTATTTTGGATATGGATATCCAATTCTCAGGTACCATTTGTTAAAAAGGCTGTCTTTTCTCCACCAAATTGCTTTTGCAACTCGGTCAAAAATCTATTGGGTGTGTTTTTGTGGTTCTATTTCTGAGTTCTCTGTTCTGCTGCATTGATCTGTGTGTCTGTCTCTTCTGGAAGTTCTTTCGATGACTCTGGCTACATAATAAGACTTGAAATCAGGTAGACTGATTCCTCCCTCTTAATAGTTTCGTTTTCTTCAAAGAGCTGTTCTAGTTACTTCGCTACTACATATAAATTTTAGAATAATCTTGTATCCCTCGATAAAAATCTTGCTGGGATGACTGGCTTTTTAATAACCTTTTTGTTCTAGAATATTTTCCAGTTTACAGAAAAACCATATGGGAAGTAGAGAGTTCCAGTCCAACCCACATCCAGTTCCCCTTATTATCATCTGAACAGTAGTACGGCATTTGTCATACTTAATGAGACATCGTTGGCGTATCATCGTCACCTGGGGTCCCCACACACTCAGGTTCCCTCAGGTTTTCGCCGAGGGGCCCTCTCCTGCTCCCGGATCTCACCCAGGACGCCACGTCACACCCGGTAGTCACGTGTCCTCTGGCCCCTCTTGCTTCAACAGTTTTACAGATATTCCTTGTTTCTGATGAACTCGGCGGGTGGGAGGCTCCGTTGGGATTTTCTTGATGATTTTTCATGATCTGGTGGACAGGCGTTTTGGGGAGAAAGACCACAGAAGTCAAGTGTCTTTCTCTTCGCTTCATATCAAAAGTGCAAACCCTCAGCATGAGGGATCGCAGCGGCCGTGACCCTGATGCCCCTGACTTCCCGTCAACTTGCTCTTTCCCTCCTCCCCCCGTCCTGTGCTCTGTGGAACGATGTCACTGGGTGCAGCTCCCACGTAAGGAGAGGGAAGTCAGTTACGCTCCATCCTGAGGGGGAAGCGTCTACACAGATCCCCTGGGACCCTGCAGCACTGACGATGTCTCCCTCTCCCTCAGTTGTTTATTTATTCAGTCACTTGTTTACATCAGCTAAACTCCTGATATTTGTCATACGTTCACTTATAACCCAAAACTATTTTGTTTCTCAGGTTGTTCCAGCTTTGGTCATTCATTGGATCCTGGGTCCCTGTGACACATGTCTTTGTTTGTTTGACTTGATTTTAGGGGGCGCTTCCTTACATTCTGCCACCACAAGATGCTTCTGGTTCAGCACGCACATTTGCTGCTCCACTCATCTTAAAATTTTAAATTAGAATTTAAAACATAGTATGGTGTTTAAATCCATGTTTTGGATCACATAGATCAGTGTTTTATCTCCAATGCCAGAATTTACAAGCTATTGTGATCCTGATTCATTTATTTAACCTTGGATTCTGTTTTCCCATCTAAAAAGTGGGGAGAAACAATACCTCCCTCATGGAGTTATGATACTTTGTGTTGTAAATGATCGCTACAACACTGAATGACAATGAACCCAAATGATTTATTCTCAAGCCAATCATTTCAGGATTCAATGTCGGGCTCTGAATGTGGGCACATTTATTTCAAGTGGTGGACAAATAAGCCCATTTTGCTTTTTTCTCTCCTCATACAGTTACTGTATGAATGACAGAATAACAGGATGGAACAAGGAAGGTGGGAGAATTTTCTATTTTTAGATACTGAAATTTGGGCTGGTGCATCTAAATGACATGCACGATGTGATGTTCTTTCGGGATCTGAACTCCATTTCAGGGTGTCCAGCTCAATTTCACAAGCATTCCTTTCTGCTGAACCCACATTACTCATTATTTTTGGAATATTTATATTAATCATCGCCTAGAAAATCATAGACTGAGCTTCCCAGTCATCACGATGTAATTAAGCTTGAATTCTGCATAATCATTCTTACCACATTTAGGATTCTCGTGTACATCATTTTTTTAGTGCACTCAAGACGTAGCAACGGTTCTTTGTTTCTGCTTTTTGACACTGTGTCAACCAGCATTCCACAATTTACTGACACTCAATTTGCGAGGCAGGCCTCTTTGTTTTACTCGAACCCAAAGTGAACCTGCAGGTACCTAGAAGCACGGAGACGTGGTTCAATATGTATATATTGTGTATTGATGGACAAGAAAGGGGTGCCGCAATGGCTTCCTTGGCTTTTATTGTTTGAAGTCATGTTCACAATTCACGCCGACAATTTCTTTTCAGAGTTAATGCACTCGAGTGGCTGCCAGCGAAAAGACTGCGGCGAGAGCTGTCATAAATCTTCTAAGAGTCTGTAAGATTTTTGGCAATGTCTGCATCCAAATAAAGGGTTTTTGTTTTACGTTAAAGGCACTGCTTATAGGTTGATCAATGGCAAGTGTATCAAGACCCATTTTTTGTGTCACTCTTATGCAAAATTAGCTTTTAGCAAAGAAGTAGATGGCATATTGTCACAAAGTTCCAAATGAGAAGCAGAATTTATGCTTATAAGTTACTCTTCACCTTAAGAACAGGGTAGAAATCTGCCTGGAATATTCAAAAGAGAGGCTAGCATAGTACCACCGTGGGGGAGAGATTCAATACATCTATGGTAAACGAGTGATGACATGAATAAATGAATGAATGGTGATTATCTCTTTACCTAAAAATAATGATCCAAACATGGTCTCGCTACCTACGTTCCGACACTCAACCCAACAGGAGAGCTGTGGACGTGAATATGTGCGGGGTGTCTTTTCAGTACACAAGGCACCTGGAGTGGATGTTTTGCAGTAAGTTCTAAAGGAGCCTTCAATGCTGGGTCATACTGAATTTAGTTCCCCTCTCCCACACTAGCCCTCCTCTTCTTTTTCATTTCCCAACTAGATCGAACCCATCACTAAGTGTGCTCTCAGGACATTCGGTGTTCTCCCCACCTCTGGAGGAGCAACACCCACTTCCAGGGGCACACACACTGTCCCCCAGAGCTACACGGAAGCCTGGGCGTCGCTGCCATCGAAGATGTGTGTCTGCTTCTCGGGTATGCCTTTTCCTGGTTATAGACATGAACTTTTCCACCTTATTTTGCTAGACTTGGGTGCAGTCATTTAAGTTGGTCCTCAAGACATACATATTACCTTCGAGGTATACTATATTTCAGATTCATGACAATTTGTGTGAGATTAGTCAACACAGTTGTCATTGTTTTTTGGCAAAATTCAACTGCAATAGGAAGAGAGCTCAGTTTAATCCCCAATTATGATTCACCATGCAAGGATTTGAAGTTCTCTGCAAGGGAGTAAATAACATAAAGCATCGTGTCATTTATATTGGAAGGTGAAGATATCAAATGCACGAAGGCAGTACAAATGAGATAAAACCACGTTGTTATAACAGAGGGAAACAGAGCCGAGAAGACCCAATTGGAACAGAGAAATACGGCCAGAATCGGGAGAAGGGTAGGATGGCCGAAAGGGAAGCTCGGAGGCCTTGCAATTACAAGTAACACAGAGTTCTCGCGCCTGAGGGTGAGAATTAGTGGCTGAGGAATACTATAAGCAGAAGAGAATTTTCAGAGATAATTCAATGAGGTATTTGAGGATCTGAGGGGCAAGGCCATTACAAAGGTAATCAATAAGGATGCTGACATCACAGAGAATTTTGACATTAAGAATGTCGCTCATTAACTTCAAATGAACAGGAATAAATAGGAGTTCCTTAGGGAAGCAGGAAAGAGAGGGAATTGTTTATTGATTGGCTGGTTAATCTGAGTCACCTGACACACTAATGTCAAGGTGAAAGTAAGCGTGCAAAGATGTTATTTGGGGTTGAGTGCTGTCATCATCCCGCCATTCAGGTCTCACCCCAAATGCCGGGAGGAAGAGAGGGATTTCTGCGGAAACATCGTGTGCCCCCGTGTCAAGGACCGCTCAGCAAAGGCCTAGGGGAGTCTTGGAGCCAAAGTCACGCGCTAGAGGAACACACCCTTATTCCAAGAAGAGTCTCCCTTAGTCCACTGTGAACGATGCTCAGTTATTGGCCAGTAGCAGCCCTCTGGCCTTGGTACAAAGGCAGCGGTGGATTGCAGAGGCCTTTGGGCAGTCACACTCCCCATCTCTGGAGGTCTTTGAGACACATTGTCGTGGCCACTGCAGATCGCCATTATAAACAGGTCGTGCATGGCCCCATGGCCCTTCCTTGCTTGAGCGGACACTCAGCAAGAAGACAGTCCAAACTACAGAAGTGCTGCCACCTTGGGGCTGGTTCCCTTCCTCCAACCTCCCCTCTAAATCCCTCCTGCCCGTGGCTGTCTGCTCAGCAGGCCTGGCGGTTACCTGAGGGCGTGACCAAGCCCTTCCCTCCTGGGGCCTGAGAACCCTCGATGGCCCTGCTAAGTCCAGCTGGGCACTGCTTCATGGGCGTGTTCATGGTCCCCAAGCCCAGGACCCAGGTCCCTCCCTGCTCTGACGATATGAAAGTGACACGCCTCCCGCTGCTGGTCAGGGTCGGTTACCCCCTGGTCCACTCAGGCCTGGTCTCAGGGCCCAGGGACTCACACGTGTCCTGGCAGCAGCTAGAAGCTTTAATCAGTGGGGTCCTCACAGTGACCACCAGCAAAAATGTCCCCCTTTTGGGGGCAGGACCTCAAACCCTGCAGAGTCCACCACGGGGGTGCTCCCTGGGGACAGCTCTCTGTCCCGCGTGTCCTTGCTCGGGGCCAAAACTGACTCACTGCCACTCTCAGGCTGCTGAAAGATGTCTCCTAGAAGGTGACCACGAAGTCGTGCCTGTCTCTATCCCGAATCATTTCTCAGGATGCTCTCTCAAACAGAATTATTTAAGGTAAGTATGATTAGTGACTATAGTAACTCTCTCCTGAAAAATGATTTTCACATTTTTTTTTTTTTTACCTTGAAGACAATGCAAGCAAATCTCTTTCCTTTCATTTTCTGAAGTTCATAGACAGTATGATGAAATGCTTTGCAGAGTAACAAGCTGGCCAATTAAAGTCACATGATGTTAGGAAAAAATTCACAAAGTTGAGAGTTTGTTTACTAAATCCTGCAGGATAAATTTTTTCTAAATTGCTTTCAGGATATTAATGTTTTCTTAACAAACACAGATGATAGATATACTCTTATTTAATATAAATCTGTTTAATGGAACAAGACCAAATTAATTCTTAGTTCCAAGAATATGTATATCAAAAGAAAAGAATGAAAATAGTTGTGAAAGAGAGAAAGAAGAGTTAAGCATACAGCAAGCTCTAAGCACACGTTACTTAAGTGCTGATTTATTTTTGAGAATTCTGAAAACTTGTTTTTATATCAGATTAAATTTCAAAATTGTAAGTTTTGAAAACTTCTCATGAAACACTTTGGAATGTTTAAAAATTATACAGAAAATAATATTTTACTCAAGTATACGGATATAAATTTTCCAACTGATCAACCTATCACAACTACTATAGATTTATATTGAGGTTACTGTCCTGGATTAGTCATCAATACATGGAAATGTATCATTATGTTTCTGGAGATAAATGGAAATTAAGCATGCCAAGAAAGTACTATAAACAATAAGATGCTATTGCAAAATGATTGTTAATTATTAACTAAAATATGACATGATTATGAAATCAACCTTATTTTTGTTTTACATTATAATCAGCAGAGCACTTCAAATTTTCAATAAGCTTTGATTTTCTTTTTGGTTTGCTTTGCTTGTTGTTAAACTGGATGAAAAACTGCATTGAACAAATTACCAAATATTATGCTTCAGGTGTTAAAACTGAAATGCAAAAAGTGATCCCAAAATACTAACATGGTATAAAAAGTTAATACTAAATACACCCACACCAAAGTAAAAGAATACACGCTATTTGTCCAGATAATTTGGAGTGGCTACACACATGCAATGGAAGCAGAACTGCACACTTAGGGGTTCTGAAAACAAAACCAACAGCCAGACATTCTAGCAGAATGAGAACATGTGTGCTTTGCCTTCAGTGATTCGGTCTCTCATCCGAACCCTCTCTTCTCTGCCCTGCATAGGTTTGGGAGGGCTGCTATTGCCAGGCCACTTTCTGCTTTTCCAAGGGGCTCCCCGTAGAGCTTGGCGAAAGCAGGGATAGGTTAAGAACGTAAAACCTCGTGTTTGCTTGTATTTCACCTTCCGTTTGCTTCCATTACTGTGGTATTGCCCCAGCGTCCTTTCATCAGCTGTGTGTGGTCTATGCATGCCTCGATTGAGAGGACTCTTCATCTTTGTTATTGTGGCTCTGTTTTCTTTTTTCTGATACCCATCGCCTAGCAATGGGAGTTCATTCAAGAACCAAATGCTGAAGTACGTTTCCCGTCTGCAGTTTATCAAACATTCACAGGACAAGTCTCACCACAGTGCCTCCGTGCTACCAGCGAATCTGGCTCGTGCTCATTCTCAGAGGTCTGGATCACCCTCCTCTAAGTTCAGAAACAGAGAGGCAGCTATCACCCACTGAAAGCAAGACGAGGAGTGCATTTATGCAGAAGACGTGGTTTGGTTCAGGATGTGGGGGTCGCAGAGGAATGACGCCATTAGAATAGGGGAGCTTCCCAGTGTTGGGCATCGGAACCTAAGCCCTGAGGGTACAGGGCACACAGGTAGGAGTGTGGCAAGAGATATCCGAGCAAGGACAGAGCAGAGGCTAGCAAAAGGAGCATGCTTCACTGCAGGGCTCAGAGCCCATGGAGGTGAAGGAGGGTACCTAGAAGGGGCACAGGTGGAGGGAAGAGCAAATGGTGTCAAAATCTATGAGGGCTGGGGAGGGCTTCTGAAACCAGGAAACATCCAGTCCACACCTGCACACAAGGTGTCACTAGAGGAATCTGAAGGGTGTGTGTGGTATACTGACATAACCGAAGCAGCAATGAATCTTTATGCAAATCCTTGTTTTAAAGAGGTGAGCAGGGCATGCACATTTACTAGTATATAAAACACCACTTTACATCTGCAGTCTCTCAGAAGATACTGGTCTTTCTACAGTAGATTGCAACCCACATAAAAATTAAATAAAAACCATGAAGAGACAAAGTAGTTTTCAGAAGCAAACTCAGATATGACACAAATGTTGGAAATATCTAAATAGAAAATTTAAATAACTGCAAGTTATAAGTTAAAAGTTCTGATGGAAAAGGTAGCCATCATGCATGATAATTCCTACAAATATATACAGACTAAAAGAAAGAATCAAATATTTGTAATACAAATGAATCTCTCTCACTCACACATAGGACATACACACACTAACAAGATAAAGAAACATTTAAATTGGCTCATTAGTAGAGTCAATTTACAGTTAAAGATAGAGCTAAAGATACAGCTAAAGAAAGAATCTGTGAACTTGAAGATCAGTCTATAGAAATTATTCAAAATGAAGCATGAAGAGCAAAGAGTGGAAGAATATGAAACACAACACACAAGATCTTTCAGAGAGTTAACAAACAGATGCACAATGTCACATCTCAGAAGGAGCAGAAAGATAAAACAGGCCAGAAGAAGCAAATGAAGAAATACTGAGTGAGAAATTTCCAAATTAATGACAAATAACCAAATCATAGAGCTAAGAATCTCAAATAATACCAAAAGTTACCCAAATACACCTTATCTCCTCTACCAAACTAAAAAAAGAAAGCCAACACATATCCAGTTCAAACTGCTCACATGAAATACAAAGAAATAATAAAAATGAAAACAAAAAAAAATAATAGAAAAGAAACATTACCTACAATGCAATGAGGAGTAGAACAAAAGACTTCCCATCAAAAACATTCAAGCAAGAAGACACACATGGAAGCATGCTGACCAATTCAAAAGGCTGATAAAAGAGGAGCATTTTCCAATAAAAATATATACTCAGTGAAAATATTCCTTAAAAAATGAAGGAGAAATAATAGACTTTACTCACACAAACAATACGTGGAAATTCATTGTTGGTTGACTTATCATAAATCACATGTCAAAGGAAGTTTCCCAGGCAGGACACATCCCATCAACCCGAAACCTGGTTTTACGCAGGGAAATAAAGATTGTTGGAAAATGTGAAAAAGAGGATGAAATAAATTTCTTTTCTTGTTATCAGCTGCATGAGGTAAGTGACTAAATAATGATAATAATGTATTTTGAGTTTATCACGTATGTAAAAATAAACTAGATAACAGTAGAACAAAGGACAGGAAAGAGACACTGGGAACAAACTACTAAGGTTTTCACACTTTACTTAAAAAACAAACAAACAATAGCATTTAAAGACACACTAACATTAATTAAAAACGTATCTCAGAAGCCATAGGCTAACCACTACAGGTTTTCAATATAAGTAATAAGTCAAAAAGCTGGATATATTGATTAAGAAACCGTCAAGGACATTGAAGCGTCTGAGATTTCCGCACACTTGTAAACCAGTAAGTTAGCCAGCCACAGTCTTAGGGGTCTGGGAGAAGGCAGAGAAACAGGCCCATTTGTAACTCATGAACTCACAGCACACACAGACTCAGGAGCTTTCTTCTCACAGTTCTGGAAGTTCGGGAGTCCATGATGAAGGCACTGGCTGAGCAGCTGTCTGGTGCGAGCCCCTGTCCTGCTTCATGGACAGTCAGTCACCTTCTCATTGTGTCCTCACGTAGCAGAGGGACAGAAAGCTCTCTGGTGTCTCGTATTATGAGGACACTGACCTCCTCATGAGGTCTTTGCCTTCATGCCCGAACTACTCTCAAAGGCCTCATCTACAACGACCAACACACTGGCGATTAGGGTGTCAACACGTAGATTTCAGAGGGACACAACCTGCAACGCGACCCTTCAAGCCCACTTCCCACGGGGCAGTGCAGTGAGTGCCAGTGAACACGGTGGGCTGCGTTAAGGAGAAGAACACTACATACAGGAACCCCGGTCTGTTCAAAGGGGGCCCACTGTGAGTGGGAGGAAGACGGCGTTTTTGTTATCCTGGATAAAGCACCCCCAGAGAGGAACACACGTCTGTCTTCCGACACGACCAGCTCTACACACGCGTTTGCAAGGCTGGCCAGGAACAAAAGCTGTCAACTGTTTACGAGACGTGCAGAAATGCAAGGGTCACAGGGAAAGCTTTCTCTTAACACCAAGTGACAACAACAAAGTGCTCAACAAACCAAGAGGAATAAACCAAAGAGAAAAAAATAGAAACAAAGAACAAATGGGAAAATATAAGATAACCAGCGAGGTGGTCAAATTCTAACACGGAGTCTGTAAGACACACGCTTCAAATAAGGGCACAGGTGAAAATGGAGACACACAAACTCCAACCAAAAGCAAGCTGGGGTGTTTCCACGACTGTCTGACAGAACAGACTTCGGGACAAGCGATCCTGTTAGTGATCAAGGCAGATAGTTCATGAGCAGAAAGCTAGCAATTCTCACAGAAGGTATGCAATCCTCACTGTGCTTGTGTCTAGCAGCAGAGACCTGAAGCCCATGAAACAAGTACTGGATGAACTGAAAGGAGAAATAGATGAATCCACAATCGCAGTCACAGTTTACAATATGCTGCTAATCTATAATATGCTGGTCTCAACAACTGGTAGAGCAATTGGGCCAAAACTCTGTAAGTGTGTATGTAAAAACCTGGAAACACGGCCAGCCACTTGGAAGTAATTCCTGTTTACAGAATGAGCCAACCAACGACAGAAAATGTACATTTTCTACAAGTACAGCTGGAACATCTACCAAGACAAAACATGTTTTTAGCCATTAAAAACAAAAGCAAAAACAAAGACAAATTTGAAAGAACAGAAATCATGCAAGTTATGTTCTCAGAGCATAATGGAATTTAACCAAAAATTGGTAACACTAAGGGAACTAGAAAAGCTCCAAATATATGGAAATTAAATTACATACACACTTTTAAATGACTCAAGGATCAGAGAGGAAGTTTAAGGCAAAGTTATCAACATATTTTGTCTGACTGAAAATGAGGTTTAACGTTTAGAGATTACGTGCCCAGCTATTTTTCTAGGAGGATAAAAGCCACTCGTGTAGTAGGCAAACCTAGATGCCACTCAGAAGTCCATCAGTGCGTGGCAGGGAAATAAATACACGACATTGCATCCATACATTCCGTACTACTTAGTGATACAAAGAATGAAATATTTGTACAGGCTGAATCGTGAATGAAAGTAAATACGGTTGGAGAAAGAAACCAGGCAGATCCAACCCACTGCATGTCATGTGTATAGAATTCTAGAACTATAATAGACTGCATCAGACAGGAAGCAGACCAGTGGTGACCCGGGAGTTGAGGGCTCCATTCTAGAGGGGTGAAATGCTTTGGGGGTGATGGATAGGTTCATTGTTCCTATTTCGTGATGGTGTTGCAGCTGTATAAACCTGTCAAAACTTTTGAAACTGTGCACTTTCACTACTCGCAGTTTATTGTACGCTAACTCTACCTCATAAACATGTCAAAATCAGTTATTAAGCAAGCAAGCAAGCAATTACTTAATACCTCTGTTTCACATTTAACCTATCTGCAGTCAGGGTGGCCTGCAATGGATGACACTTCTGGCCAGTTACTAAGCTACCCTGTGTCACTCCAAACATGCTCTTCTGTACCTGTTTTCCCACGCTGGAGCAGGGACTCCTTAAGCTATTAACACGTTGTTGCTTTGCAGCTCATGTCACATTAAAATTTGCCAACAGGATGTCATAGAGGAACCTTGCACACTAGGGTCTGGGGGGGAATCTATGCTCTCTTCTAAAGACTAATATCTTCCTTTGAAAAACATTGGTGGATACCACAAGACGCCAATGACTTGAGCTTATGTCATGGACTGTGCTTCTCTGGCCCACAAAATTATAATATTGGAGAGACATAGCAAGTATTCTATCATCAGTGGAAACAGAAAATTGAGCTCAAGAACATCTTGCAGGCACAAGTATGTTATGTGACCAGGTTGTTCAAACTCGAGTTTAAGGTGACTCTTGTGGCATTATCTCCTGTAAGTCCTCATCTGTAGCCACATGGGTGGTTCATTACCAAGATGCAGGAGGGAAAAACAAAAAGGCTTGGGTCTAGTTCAGAGATGGCTGATCAAAAATCAAAAACAAAAAAGAATGTCTGGATCTTTCCAGCAAGACTCAGCAGTTGCAGTGAGAGAAATGGTACATTAAATGAACATTCTTCAGGTAGCAAACGGTCAGAAGTAGTGACGTACAGTGATTCTAGTGAGGTTACTAACTCCTAGGCTCAATGTTCTGTGATTTGAAAAACGTGAGGGTTGATTGGTGACTAAGAGATCTGGGGTAGAGTTGTGTGGTAGCTATCTCATACGCAGAGAACATGATGATGTTTGTGTCTAATATGAGCGTCACTAAAGGACATCCGTCCCAGAAGAGGCTCTCAACAACCAGGCTAGCAAGGCGCACGTTCTGTAGTCCTGTCAGTCTGTTACGAGCCACCTCACCTTAGCTCACAGATCCCTGCACAAAGTGGCCATGGTGGTACAAATGAAGACTACACATGGGATAAATATTAAAAAATTCCCTCTTCAAAGATTATCAGGGTATTGCTGGTAAGCTAGCAATACCTGAGGCTGACACTGAGCCCACGATATGATATTACATCTTGGGGACAGCCATCAACAGCTGGCCCTTGATGACTTGGGTCCACTTCCATCATGGAGGAGGTAGGGACTTGTCTCTATTGAAATAGACAGGCATTCAGTATATGGGGTGGACCATGATGCCAGCATTCATTATCCACAGGAGTATGGAATGTCTCACTTACAATTCCAGTACCACATGCAACATTTCTTCCGATCAAAACCTTACTCACAGAGAGCGTCTTCTCTCAGAATTATGACTCTCAGGCCTATGAGCATCTTAGTTAAAATTTCTAAATAATAATAATTTCAACTTTTCCTCACTGATTCTTGGCCACTTTTGTAGATACACACACACACACACACACACACACACACCCTGAATATCCTCTATATACATGACAGTTTAAATTATACTTATTTAATAATTTTTATGCCATAATAAATTCTCTTTGTTCAAGTGACAGCAGTGGTTTCTGTCTCTTCCCAGAACTCTAGTTGATACATCATATTTTAATTAGTGTCATTTTTTTGTTCTTGCTTTGCACACAATATCATGCATCTTCAATTAATGGCAACTTAAGTTTCATGAAATAGAGTACTTAGCATAGTAATATTAATTCTATTTTGCATGGTCAATTGCTAACACAGGGACTAAGTACTTTTGAAATGATATTGGAACAAATTTATTTGTAATTATTTTGGCAGGGGTGTGATTATATTGCTATTTAAGTAGGAAGATATGAGAGGAGAAGGAAGATGCCTTTGAATTTTAAATTGAAAAATTGTTTTATTTTTTCACTGTGTGACTTTTTGAATATTTTTTCCTTGACAAAATAAATCATAGCACAAGGAAAAAAGTAAAAAAGGAAATTAAAAATGAAAAAAATCCTTCAAAGTTCATTAATTACTCATTAACTATTATTTTTATTACTTTTTATATTTAAGGCTCAAGCTTTCAATAATTTCATTAGAAAGCATTCTTCTGTTTCGTATAGGTACTCTAACAATAAGAAAAACACTGTCTAAATATTAGAGGAAGTGATTTATGTATTTTATATCCACTGAAGAATCTTATTTTATAAATAATAGAGTTAGCAATAGAGTGTGGTTCTCTATGATGTAAATAGTCAATATTAGTTTGTGTTAATTTTAGTACTAGATTAATTTTTAGAAAGTGTACACCTCTAGAAGCAAGCACAGTGTCCATCGCTGCTGTGCAGACACACGCACACACACACACGCACACATACGGATTTTACTTGGTGGAATGAAAAATGTTCTCTCACGCTACATAACATAGGCACAAAATCTTCTTTCGTCAGTGGGGTATAACACTGAAAATGTTATATCCCACTAAGAAAGAGGTGAACCTTTGTTAATATTCTTATGCATTCTTAAATTATAAATTTACCTTGAATTACCTGTTAATAGATCATTCACTCAAAATTAAAACATCAGTCATGAATTTCATGAAGTAAACGACTTCTCTCTTCTGAGAGTGGCAGACTGATAGAAATAATTTAAAATCGCCTCATGTTCTGCTTTTTCCAACATTCTGCCTTCCTTGTCTTGCCAAACAATTCAAATACTGTAATGAAAGGTACGCTGTAAGACCAATTACGCCCAAACAGTAATTACTGAAACTGACACAAAATAGGTGATTTGTAGGTACCTGTGCCTCTAATGGAGTTGGGAATGGGGCTGAATTCTGCTCAGGAACGTTGTTTAATGTCACACCACTTTATATTATGCTAAATTATTGTCAAACATAAAACAGGAAACAGCTTCTATTGAGTCTTAAACTAATCAAAAGTATGTTGCAAACTTTTTGATTTGTGATTCGATACAAATTGGAGAAAATAAAACTTAAAGTAGTGCAATGGATTGTCAGGGCGTCTGTATATTTTGGCAAGTGAGTTGATGGATTGCAACACGCAGGAAATTAAAATATGCAAATCTGGAAACATCTTCATCTTACAAAGCACTTTAATTATTTAAAAATATAAAAATTAAAGAGCTTCCTTTGTTTGTTCTTTTCTGAACATTTACTCAAATAGAATGTAATTAGCAGAGCATACTTGATTCACCCCTTTGCATATACCCCTTTAAATGGATATTTATTTTATTTTATTTTTATAGTTAACAAAAAGGTATCTATACATTAGAGACAATGTGAAAACTAAAAAACGTACCTAAATCTGACAAAGAACACATCCATACATTCATATATTCAACTATTGAATTGAGATTAAATAGTGATAGAGTTTTTAAGTGTGCTTTATACCTAATAATATATTTGGCATATTATTCATTGCATGTTATTTTATAATAATTTGAAATTGATACATATTACATTGACTTCCAGATGTGTTATGATTTGTGCACCCAATTTTATTTTATTAGCCCCTTAGATGGCATTGATCAAAATTAATGATTATATACTAGAAATTTTCAAATATTGTATTTATTTATATTGATCTTTCATGGATTAGAATAAATACTGGAGGGTTCTTTGTATTTTTTCCTCAGAATGGATAAATAAGTGACATATCCTCCTAGTTTTCGTGTACCCAAAAATGTATATTAGTACACATGAGTTATAACGTAAATATAAACTGGTGTTGATATCCAGTATTTCAAATTTTGTTTTAATCTCTGTGTATATTTTCTCAATCTCTCTTAATGTTAATTGTCAAAAGAGAGCTATCCAAGGCCATTTTAATTTTTCTTACATTAGGAATACAAACTCATTTGCATGAATATTGATTAGAAATATGTATTAGAAAATTATTTATTCACAAATATGTCCCTATTTATTGAAAATGTTGAAAAAATTCCTGAACATAAAAATTCACTGTGGGTTACATTTCAATACTGTTTAGGTCAGTGATTTTTTTTTCCATTATCCTTAGATTCTTGCTTATTCTCTCTTGTTCTGCTCCTTTATTTAGGAAAACTGTTTTTTTTCCTACATTGAATTTCATTTTCGGGTTTCCATGTCATTTCCCTTCCATTTTAAAACCTGTGACTTTAATACTTGGGATTATCTCAAAGCTGTCTTCCACATCATTAACTCAATTATGTAAAGGTTTATTTGTTTTTATTAAATTAAAACAGATATGCAGGAAACCGCCCATTATCATAAGCATACAGCTCAGTGGTTCATCACAAATGGAACAAACCTGTGTAAACTTGACCTCAGTCCATAAACAGACAATTACACCGACACCAAAACACCCCAGCCTGCGTACCTTGGTACCCACTGTTGTCCTTTCCCTCAGGGTGAGAGCCCAAACTCCGGTGGCACGGACTGGTTCGGCCCCTTGTACTGGTTTCCCAGATGCCCAGACAAATGGATGCAAACTCCATGGCTCATACAGCACAGCACACGACCCTGCAGCTCAGTAAGTCCAAGGCTGAACAAACCACCCTGGGCCGCACGCACGACGTCTGGGCCGAACGCACTGCTCCTGGGCCGCACGCACGACGTCTGGGCCGCACGCACTGCTCCTGGGCCGCACGCACGACGTCTGGGCCATAAGCACGGCGCCTGGGCCACACGCACGACGTCTGGGCCGTAAGCACGGCGCCTGGGCCGCACGCACGACGTCTGGGCCGTGAGCATGGCGCCTTGGCCGCACACAGGCGCCTGGGCCGCACCCACGGCTCTGGGCTGTGCTCCTTCCTTCACGATCTGGGAGGTGTGTCTCCCTGGCTTTCCCAGGCTCCCTGCACTGCCACCTGGTTCCCCGCCCTTGCATTCATCCGGGGTCTCCAGAGAAACGAGCGACAGGAGAGATCCTAGATGTTGTGTACACGTCTGACAGGACGCAGCCTGAACAGCGAGCTCTTCCGAGCCACACGCAACGAACACCCGGGAACGCGGGTGTGTGCGCAGATCACACTCATGCTGGGCGACCAGGAAAGCTCCGTGCCCAAGGCTGCGTCCTTGGAGAAGGGGCCAGCGAACCTCGCAGGTGGCAGAGTCCCTGGCTAAATGCACGATTAAGCTGTAACTCTGGCTGCCACACACACACACACACACACACACACATCCAGTGTCAAAGAGGGAAAAGCTATGGGACTTAAGCGTAACCCTTGACCCTTAAGGGGCTTTTGTTGGCCTAGGGATGGTATTTAAGAAGCTGAGATAAAAGATTTTTAAAAAGAGGGGGGAGGTGGAGTTCTGAGCAGACATATCAGAAAGAACAAACTGTGAAGGAAATAGGTTTCACAACCAAATTACTAAATAAAAATCCACTGACCAAGCAAACAAAGCAACCAAAACCAGTCCCAGAACTGGGGGAAAGGGAGTCGAGGGCTCCCTTTATGCAGGGGAAATGCCAGACCCGGAGCGGCCGCAGAGTTGAATGATACCTGTCCCTGCTCAGGGCTGAACTGGGGGTGGGACCGTGGAGCAAGGCACTTCCAGGTGTGGAGCTGCAGGTCACCTGGTTGTGCGCAATGCCAGCAGACTCAGACACCCATGGCACTTAACAGGGGATCAGAGAAGACATTCAGAGAGCAGCCGAAACCCCGGTCACCCGGAAGGTCACAAGGACTGTACCTGCCCCATGCTGTGTCCCCCATGCTGAGGAAACAACCTCTGCTTCTCTGGTCCTGCCTGCCTAAGGGGTAGATACACCAACCCCCGAAGTCTCCAGGCCACACACAGATGGAATGCTAAAGGCAGAAACCTCAGTCATTCAGGGGACTTCCAAATGGTCCTAACCCAGGAGCGTCCCAGGGCTGTAACAGGCGCAGGGACATGGAAGACGGCGATGAGCTAGTCCAGTGAAATCACTAAAGCCAACGGATGGAATCATTACATCAAAGATAACCATAGTGGGTAAGTTACACGGTGGGAAAAGAAGATGCTAGGTAAACAGCCACTCGGGGATGGCTGGGAAGGCTCTGCTAACGTTGTGCTGAAGAGACCCGCAGACCAGAGACACAGTGACACGTTCTGCCTCTGCCTGGGAGCTTTCTACCCGACCTCTAACGATGGCTTTCTTCCTGTTTTCCGTATTTCCTTCTCCATTCTCACTAGTGGATTGCTTTCCTTCATCCAGTCTGTCATCTCATGCACATATTTTCCAATTCCATTTATTTAGGAAATCTGATTTTAGTACACTTAAAGGCTCTCGCAAGTGGGACTCTTGGAAGTTTTTATCAAATGTTATGCTAATTAATAACAGAAAGCTTAAGGTGCTTCTCTGAGTTGTAGACCCAACCCTTGCAAAACCATTGTTGAAATAGTAGCAGTGATTTACCTTAACTTCTAAGACAAGAGGGTATCTCTTAAGGCTTCAAAATGAAACTTATTTCATCAATCTATTTAAGTATCACTCTAGGCCAGTCAATCCCTTAAGTCTGGGAAACGAGTGACAGAAAGATGACGACACTGATACATACACTGTAAAAAGCCCAGGGCTGCCGAGGTCACCGAGCACCTTGATAAACATGAGGCTCAGAGACACATCCTGGCACTCCCTCACGAGGTTCCCCCACGGCGTCTGCAGCGGGGAGGGCTATGATGAGAACACCAGGGAGCCGTGCACGTACGAACGCCAGGGTTGTGCATGCACTGCTGGGTGGTTGTTCCCAATCCAATTGTCAGCAAGCATCTTCCATAGTTTCATACTCCCTAAGAAACAGGAAGGGTGTCAGCATCATTTCAGCTCGTAGACAGATCAACAGCTGGCATCTGCTGCCCTATGAAGGTCTCTGATTATATAAAGAGCACAATATCTTTTAAAAAATATTAGTTTGATGTCATTTAATATTCTAAGTTCTAAGAACATCATTGTAAAATAGAATCATTACAATCAGAATTGGCAGAAATGGCTTTCTGGGGAAAAAAAGTCCTGAAACGATTAAAGAAACAGAGACTCAGACACGATTTTGTATGGCTTGTCCTCTAAGATTTGATGAAAAGAAGTATATCACCTCATGCAAGTAAAAGAAAAAGATAATTTTCAACCAAAAATGAAGAAAAGGGTCAGCATTCTTTTCTATGTTGATGAAATAATCTCGCAGTTCTGTTTGAAAGTATTGCTCAATCAGTAATCCTCGTCCACGCTGAGATAATTAATTATATATGAGGGCTGTCTGGAACAAATCCAGTCATAATGCCTCTGTTTTTCATAGGACATGGCAGGATACTTTCCAGCCCTCATGTAATATGCCGATTTCTAAACAGCTGGAGTCAACTCTGTGTAAAGAAACACCAGACATTTGGTTAATATTTTCAAAGATTATCTCATTCCAAGTAGGATGTAAATATTTAAGTACATACTACATCTATAAATAACATTATTTTTACTTATTCATAAAGGTATTTTCATGTTAATGGAATATTTAACCTTGACTAAATTTTCTCTTCTTTTTGAAATCTTCATTTATATCCACCTCTTGGAAACATATTTTACTTTTAAATAGAACTCACTTGTACTATTTATGTTCTTGTCTTATCTGCTGAAATTTATGATTATCCCCCATAAATTTATGATTATTGTTTTGGAATGTAAACTTCATCAGATATGTGTTTTTAGATCCCTCCTTACTGGATGATACAAATGATTTTGTTTTACAAGTTTATGTCTAAATTCTCTGCCCTGGAACCAGGGCTGACATGCAGCTGGGCCCAAGCTGCGACAGCCAAAACCGTGTTTAGTTTTATTTATTTATTTGCTGTTGTACCAAAACTGTTCCTAAACCTTTTTTATCATCTTTCCACAAAACTGCAAAGTTTTCCATCTCAGAGATACAGATAAATTTCAGGGGAGGGAATAGTATTTATCTGTAATTTTCCCTGTAATTTTATGTCTATAGAGAACATATATTCTATATAGTGTATGCTAATGTACAACATATATAATTACACATATATGATGTATCTACTCGTCTCACTCTTTTACACTCTGTTGTTCTTCCGTATACTTATGTAACTCTCTTTCTCTGTTTTTTTTTTCCCCGTCAAAAACCCACCCCATAGTGTTACAAGCTACAAAGCAAGTCCTTTAATTTATGGAAAACAATCTAGTATGACTATTTTTTTCCTCCTCCTCTTTTTTTTTTAATCTAAGAAGGTTTACTGACAAGTCTATGAAGTACTCAGAACAAAATGATAAATGAATGTTATATTTCTGTCACAGTGTTGTACTTGTGTTCCTAAAACAACAACAAAAAAGAAAACTTCCATAAAATCTCATAGTAAAATAAGGGCAAATAGCAAATAGGATTGGGACAAATCGTTGAAGTACACGCAACTTGGCTAATAGTATACAAAATCAATAATGATTCTAATTAAGCTATAACACATTTTTTAAAAAAACATTTAACAAATTAGATTTACAATTCTAAAATCTCATCAATAATCTAAGGTAAAATGTGGCATTACTTCAATTAAACTATCATGATGAAAATGAACATTATAAAGATCTGAGGTTACTAAATTCTAAAATCAAGTAAGAATTGTTGACTTTGCATGAACTGTAGGAGATCAGAGGTGGATGGCCTACCTCATGGTCGTGTGTCTCTTTTTGCAAAGATTTGGGAGATCTTCAGAGTAACACTTGCAAGTTACAGCATCTGGCCAAACTGAGGAACGAGGACTGTATACACTAGTGAATTCTCTACAACTTTCTACATTCCGCCATAAGTGTTCTCTGCTTTTGGCGGCTGCTGTTTGGCGGTACTGACCATTGACATGTTGGGTACACATATGTCTATGTGTACATGTATGCATTTTAAAATATGTGTATAAAAACGGGTGCATTTATTACACGGCTTAAAGAGACTTGTGTTAAAATGACAATCTATACCTCAAAGCGAATAATAGAAATTGTGCTTTCCCAGTTTTTGGTTTATTTTTCCATTAAGATTTCTTTTCTAATTGTTAAAAAAGCAAGAATCTATTTTATGTAGATACTTGACACAAATTTATTCAGAATGTATATTAATCAACATACAAGCTAAAAATGTGCTTTTTACTTGAGATCATCAACTGAAAGAAGGGAAAGAAGCAAGGCAGGAGGGAGGGAGGGAGGGAAAAAGAGCCACGTTTGTTTCCATAGCACAGAACTAAACTTTGCCAAGAACCTGAATGAGCATGAAGGAGGACTACACCCAGAATGGGTAGCAAACGACGCCCAGTCCTACCAACACGCCGGTTTTGCTCTTCTTAAACCCAACAGCAAAGCAGAGAACCCGTAGGTACACAATAAAAATGTGTGGATAATCACATCTCCTTTTCAAACACACTCATTCTCATTTTAATTTTATATTGTTCTTCAGAAATGCATGACTATTGAGATTTCTTTAAAAAAAGAAAAACGATGCGAAATCATTAACATCCTAATACTTTCAAGACTGAAAAAGGGCATTAATAAATTATCAACTGCTATTAACCAGTAGCAACTGTTTTATTGGACAATTTTGCAATATCTCCGGGTCCAATGTACACAGAAGGGTCCAGGCACACCAAGAATACATATGAGGCATGCAAACAAAGCCGTCATTCAAAACTCCACTTTGCTTTATTATGCTACTAGACATCAAAATGAACTGTAAGCAGATCTCCACACAGAGCTCTCAGGAGAATCCCAAGAATGAAAAACACTTTGTATGGGTCAATTAGCAAACACAAATGGCCTAATCCCATTGACCAACTTCCCTCCTAACTCTCCCAGTATTTTTGCACTAGTTCATTCCACTGCTTTAAAAGCATCCTGTCTTCTGTTTCAGCGAAGTTGAGTTCAACCTGTTTTCCCAGGTGCGACCGTCTTGAATAAAATCTTCCTAATCTGTTTAACTCCATTCAGTGCAGCTCGTCTTTGACTATATATACAGTGGCATGTACACATGCAGGCATGTGTATATAGACACATCACTCAGGTGACGACGGCATGCCAACTATTGGACACAGACTTGTAGCAGTTGCAAAGATAGCTGGCTCTACAGCTGTCATCCATCAATGTGTGGTTTGAATAAATTATACAAGTTTCTTAAACTTTGAGTTCCTAACACAAGAGTCAAACTTGTCACCTAACTTTTTCTTAACATGGCCTACAGCATATAAGTAAGTACAGGGCAGGGGGATGTTCTGTTCACTGTTTGGAATATGATTCATTCCAAATACAGGACTCACTATTTCAGCCTTAACTGACTTACTGACTTTATTTTTTACTGTTATAAAATACAGTCATTCTCCTAAGTGTGTCAGACTTCATACCTAACTACAGACTTTTAAAAGCTTAATTTAGTGCCTAATTACAAAATTAATTTTAATTCAATTTTCCTTGAGACGAAGATATAGATGTTAACATTCCTTTACTTCATATTCAGTAAATGTTTGTAGCACTGCAATTTAGAACATTTCTTGAATTTTATTTTAATTTAAAATGAATTGGGGTGAGATTGGTTAACAACCTCATCTAAGTTTCAGGTACAGAACTTTGTGATCCATCATCTGTATAGGCTTTATGGGCTCACTGCAGAAAGTCTAGTCCAGTCTCCTTCCATCACCGTATACTTGACACTTTTTCCCTCTTCATCAATCCCTCGTATGGGTATGGACCCCCCCAAATTTTGAAGACACTAATTCATAAAGATAAAGTTCCCCTGTGTTCATTGCAGCATCATTCATGGTGCCCAAGACATAAGAATGAGTTAAGTGTCTTTTGATCAATGATTGGATAAAGCGGATCTGGTACATATATATGTACAATGGAATAATTTATAACTTCTGATGCAACCAGTATAGCAGTCAAGTATGTAGATATACAGGATACGGTAAAGAAACTATCTAATTTTTATTGGTAAGCTTGTCCAGGTTTAGAAAATACTGAGTCATTAAAATCCCCAAAGACTCCAGTCTTGAGGGGGAAAAAAAACTAGAAAACTAATATGGACATTATACGTGCACAAACACACATATGCACATGCATACCCACTGGTTTACAAACATAATTTTGGGGGTAAAAAGTAAATTAAAAATCTCTGTAAGTTATGACATCTTTCCAACAAGAAGGTGATGTTTTAGCTGGGGAAAACAACTTTTGAGATAAACCATTTGTTTGGTTTTCAAAGGTCACTTGTCAGAGTAAGCAGAAAAGCCATTTTTTTTCTACTTTGAGAACTTCACAACTCAAATGAACAATTCATGTAGAAAGGCTCAATTATTATACTAATGGCATTCTAATAATTAGGATATGCCTAGTATATTAGTATCACAGGACTTAATACTATAATTGCTAACATGGTAATTATTTGCTGAGTATTTGATTAAATAACTGTGTGCACCAAGAAATGATTAAAAGACTTAAAAATAAACATATTTCTTTTAGCAACTTTTATGAGGTTTGTAGTGTGGTAACTTGTTTATCAATAAACATATTATCAAACTAATATAAATGTTCAACCTTTTTATTTGAAGACGTATTCGACTCTCGTGTTCAGAGAAATAAGGCGGAGTGCAGAGTTTTCAGCCTCGGTATTTTAGGACATATTTTTAATCAACAGCTTAATCTGAACCTCTTCAGCTCCTAGTGCCGAAGTGAGAGCTGGCGTTTAGCGGATGTAATCCATATGGGACATGTAGAGTTAGGGCGTCAGAACCACCACGCTTATTGGAAAACAGGACATAGAACTAGAACAAAGGACATATTCATCACCCAAAACTACTCCCCTGTACAGACAGAAACTTTACACTTTGCCTTATAATACCTAAGGTTAAATAAACTTAGGTATTATAAACTATGGTGAATTTTTTTCTATCAAATATACCTGACATGTGACAGGAACATTTTTGTTCGAACAGTGTGAAATGTTAATAAAATTACTCTGCATTGTAAACAAAATACCAAGAAAGCTAAACATTTAAAGGCATAATTTCTAACTACACAAGACTTAGGTTCTAACACATTCCTTTACTGTGAGCTATTGTTAGTTTAAGGAAACACTGAGGATAATATTTGTCAAAAAGGACAAAGTTTTTGAGATTTTTCTAAACAATTAAACATAATCAGAGAAGTCAATTACTTTTTATATGAACTTTAGTCTGTGCTGGAGAAGTACCTTACATGAAACCAGCATTTAAAATGCTAGAACTTATTTGAAATATGATACTGGTTTGGAAGTGTTGGGCTTTCTTGAATTAATTCTTTGATTTTTTTCTCATGACTTTTAGAAAAACTCAAGTAAAAGAAGATTTACTGTTTTGGAAATATTAATTGCTAACAGGGAAAACTATTCATTTCAAAGGATGATTTGGATCATTTTTGTGGGTGGATTCTTACATCCTTCATTAGGTCGTGAGGTACTGATGCGAAATGGAGTAAAACAGCACATGATGGTGTCTTAAAGTCAGCATTTATTTGTTTCACATAACTTACTCATGGTTGGAAAATGTCACCCTATTTTACAGCAGCCAGTACGCCGTCTATGGTGAGTGGACTAATGTGAAGTGACACAATCACGGGTGTAACAGACCCCTCTTGACCCCTCGCCTTTGTCACCTCCCATGGTGCCTCCCTGCTCACCTTTGTGTGTCCGGGGCCGTGGAAGTCCCCCCCACCCCTCGGTTCTGTTCGTGGCCCACCCAGGAGAAGGAAATGTTGGTCTCTGCTGCCTGTGAACCCCCAGTGAATTGTATTATACTTCACTGTATTGAAAAACTTCCAAAACCAATCCAATTTACTATCTAAAGTGATATTACAGTGTTCTACTTACTCTGAGGCCGTGCTTCTAAGGAGAAGTGTCCACTGATTTCTAAGACTCTTAGGTTCAAAGCAATCTAAATAAGAGTTATTCCCAAAGTCACATCTATGTATCCATCACATACAGGTCATGGATAGGACAATGTGTAACTATGTGTTATTATATTCGTGTATCTCTGCGTTTTCATTACAGGTGCTAGGAAGTAGTGGACAGCACTGCCTCTAGCAGTTATCAGTTCCACATGGTGAGAGACTCTAAAATGATTTGTATTTTATGCATTTATTTCTTTATTTTGGCTACATAACAATTTTCCATTTATTTCACTACAGTTTTCAACAAACAATGTACTACTTTTCAGGATGGTCAAGGAGGTGAAACAAGAATTCTCTGGATTGCATATAAGCAGTAAAAGTAAGTTAAATGCCCACAGTGTTAAACGAGACAAAACTCCGGTTTGAAAAAAGTTGTGGGTGTAAGTTCCTGCTCTCTGCTGCGATCTAACTCATGGTTCCTGGGCTTCGCCCTCAGTCCTTTTCCTCATGATGTCTCGTGGGCTCTCGTTCATCTTCAGCCTCATCCTTGTGGCGTTTGCCGAGAACCCATTCGGGACTGTGGCCTGATTTCTAAAGGCACAGCGCCCTCTGCCATGTGGAAGAGCGTGGGCCAGTAGAATAGTATCATCTCTGCTTCATTCAAGAAGTGGGCTGGCTCTTGGGGTACATCCTCCACTCCATTCCTTTCTCACTGCACTCCACTGCACTCCATCACTCCATGTCATCCCACTTTATTCCACTCCATCCCACTCCACCCCACTCCATTCCTTTCTTCGATCTCCTTTGAAAACTACTATTTCAGGTGTTGGCACCAGTATTTGTGAGAAGTTTATTTCATAAGCATATTTTAAAAAGTAAATACAAACCAATCAAGGATGATGAAAACGGTTACCTGTAAAAGTGATTATGGAGAAACTTCTGGGCTGTCCTGGAAGAGATGTGAGGGTCTAAATCTGGCTTTTCCACTTTCTCTGACCTTTGGGCTTAGCTTTCTAAGTCATTACGAGATATAGGACTAGACGAACTCTAATGTGACTTAGATGAAGGTAAAAAATAATCTGATTATTGAATTCCTAAAAGTATGAAAGTAATTTAAAAAGAGTTTCAATAAGGAAAGACAAACAAAACAAAGCAAGAAGCAGCACCGTGCCTCCTGGGCGTGCTCAGGCACGGGTCTTCACTGCGAGTGCAAGGGCGAAACTTAGTGTCTGTGACACGATTGTTTATTCCTGCCTGGAGAGCCTTGAGTCTGTGCTCGGAGTAATGTCTGTCCCAGAGGTAGCGTTCCGTGTATCTTCTTATCGTCTGTCATTCCTAACTCACCTCCAGAGGGGTAATTACCACGGTTCCCTTCCAACATGCACATAAAGAAAATATTTCCTATCACGATTGTTAAATATACTGCTCATTAACTGTCCCTTTGGGAAGGGAGAGATTGGTAATTTTTGTTTGTTTGTTCGTTTTTTCTTTACTTGTAAGAGTAAATCTAAACCCCAAGCTGAAAGAGCGTTCACTGAAAGTTTTATAATATTAAGTGGACGCTAGGTATTTGTTTCAATTAGTTAATTCCAGGGCAAGTAGTCTAATTTTTATTTACCCACCATTGTTAATTTTATAATTAAACTATTCTACTGCAAGAATATAAAATATGAATATGTATATGCAAGAAAACTATTATAAAGAATAATTATTTTACTTTAATTAATCCCTTAACGGAATAAATGTTGTTTCAATTTTATCATGTTAAATCCCTTTTGTGTTAAAAATTCAAAAGATACTTATTAATAACAATCTTCCATTCAGGACTGAGCTTTAGATAAGAAAATAAACTACGTTCTCTGAACCAGAAGCTTCAAGCCTAATACAGGCTTCGGACAGGCTATTATAAAGTGTTAAGTGCAGTTAATAAGGTAAACAAAGTGCAACAGGAGTACCAATTATCAGAAATTAATTACAGATTTCAAAATACTTCACAGCGACTGTGACTGTTGGAAGAAGGCATGGAAATTAGGAAGCAGGCAGAACAGGGCGGACTCAGTGAGGGTGGGCTCATCGCTCACCGGGGCTCCAGACCCAGAGACAGCCCCGCACAGCACTAGGCGAGGTCGACGTGGGCAAAACCGGAGCGCCCGCGGCCTCCGAAAGCTGGAGAAATGGCTGAAAGCTGGAAAACGGGCAGGGGTGGCTCGGACAAGGCACCGACTCAGACACACGCAGGACACTTGTACCGGAAAAGGAAGAGACAGGACAATGCTCAGGGCCAGAAGGGTCGCTGGCCGCCGCCAGGAAAAGCAAGTGACCCAGAGCCAAAGGCTACGGCTAGGTAAGGAAACTTGTCACCCAAACCCTTCCCCCAAGTCCACCGGGGGGCTTGCCTCCAGCTCGGAGCGGCGGTGAGGAGACGGTTTGGGGGCCCGGGCGTCCAGCCCTGGCTGTGGGCAATAAACCAAAGAACCAACCTGAGAAAATGAGCTCCTCACCCACCTCTCACTAAGTGTGCGACCGTCTCCCACACACTACCCTCACCCAAGGCTGGGAACTCCTAAAATTTCAAGGAGTTTTTAAAATATCTTGGGGAAATTCCCAACAAACTTCCTGGAACCCCTCTGGTACTGTCATGTGCCACTTTCCTCCCTCTCTCAGTATAACCAATCACAGGTGATGCCTTGTGGGTGTAGCTTTGAAACGAGGAATGCATTCACGTCTGTAATCAACGTGTTTGTTATGCTGTCCAGAAAGTACCCAGCCACGTGCCACTACCACGTGACACTGACAATGGCTAGCGGGGTGTACACACAGAGGGGGCCAAAAAGTGTATATGCATGTTAGGAAAGGGGAAAAAACTGTATTAAAATTGTGGTAATATATACCGATCACAAGATGAGGACAAGTCACGTGTGACTTCTGCAAGTACAAGAGGCGCTCAGAGCGGCCACCATCGTGTTCATGTAACGCATGGACACCAGCTCTTCAAGGGCGTATACGTTTCTTTGGCACCCCCGTACGTAGTCTCTCGTATGTATGATAGACACATATGGGTACAGAGTCCTTAACATTCTCTCCTATGCGGATTGCACCCCAAACCCCTCAGTTCTTGAACCCTTGGCATATTTTGCCATTTCTATGAAAATTTTCCTCTGTCTTTGCAATGGCAACTCCAGACTTGATTGCGTCACCGCTGTCTTAAGCCGAACTTTCCTCCAATTGAGCTCTGAAAACCCTCTCTCAGCCATTAATAGCTGGGGACTCATGGAGTGGTACTGCTGGAGCATGTCTGTCACCACGTACCTGCTGTTCATCACACAGCCCCTGAGAGAGCGAACATCAGGCAGGAGAATTATATTATGATTATATCAGCTGATCTGCTTTGGGAATGTTGAGTTGTCTTTCTGTTGCTTCAATTTGCATATCCTTTACTCCACTAAAAATCAGACCATTCCTCCAGAGAAAAGAGAAGACAAAAGAATTCATGGAAAATAGAGATTACAATGTTGGTTTTAAGCTGAAAAGCAGCTTTCGAAAGTCGAAAGTCGTATTCTTGGAGCGCCCTCTTGTAAAGGGTTTCAAAGCCATCAGTTCTGTGATTACAGTAAGAAAAAGCTGGAGGAGCTGAAACTCAGAACTCGGCCAGGACCCATCGGAGAGCTGAGTTCCAGGGCAGTTCGCGGGGCCGCTGCAGACACGGGAGGGGGCTGGTGGGCAGCTCACCCACCCCCAGTGGTCAGATGTGGACAGTGAGGTCAGACTTTGTATTCCACTAAGACTTAAGT
>PVJL010011250.1:0-44043 GCA_004026885.1 Lyroderma lyra
TTTTTTTTTTTTTTTTTTTTTTTTTTTTTTTTTTTTTTTTTTTTTTTTTTTTTTTTTTTTTTTTTTTTTTTTTTTTTTTTTTTTTTTTTTTTTTTTTTTTTTTTTTTTTTTTTTTTTTTTTTTTTTTTTTTTTTTTTTTTTTTTTTTTTTCTTTTTGGTATGTGGGTAGCTCCCTGACTGGGAATCGAACCCAGGCTGCAGCGCTGATAGTGCCAGCGCCGAAGCCTTAAGCCACTACACCATCAGGGAACTCCCTAACTTTTTTATTTGTTCTATTAGTTTGACAGTAGAGCATTAAACATTTCATTTTCAGATTATCATCTGCAAATAATGAGTTTTGATTTTTGCTAGCAACCCCTTACATATATTATTACTTTCTCTGATTTTATATATTGTCTAAGACTTTCAGCACCCTGTTGAACTGTAGTGAGGTATTGAAATTTCTATTGTTTTTTTTCCCTATTTTTTCAATCTTAAATAAAATTCTTCTAAGTATTTTCTATTTGATATGTTCTTGCTGTAATTTATTATGTCATTAGATTAATAAAGGTTTCTTCTGCCTAGTTTTTTCCCTTTGTCAGATTCAGAATACAGAGTTCTCTGAAATACATAAAAGTTTTACAAAATTCTTCCAATCAACATGAATTGTCCATAAGAAACTATGATTTCAGGGAAGCCTCAAAATATCGAGATAAGGGAAAGCTAAGAGTAAAAGAACCAGTCAAATTGCTTAATTTAAACTCATATAAGGAGATGTTGAGTCAAGAAGAAAATTAACTAAAGGAAATAATTTCTGATCAGTGAGAAGGAAATCTTCAAGCCTAACTCTATTAAACAAGCTGCCATTTGGCTTTGAGGACTTAATGAGCCTGATTTTTATAAGTACCTACAACAACAAAAGGATGTGAGTATGTCTGATTGCCATCATTCTCTCTGGTTACACCATTCTAACATTCAAATATTCCTTGAAAATCTAAACTTATTTCTCACAAGCTAGTGAAGTCTAGGCTACAAACAAACAAAACTGAATAAAGTATTAATTGTGATTACTAACAGATACACTTAGAAAGATCAGACCAAAAAAGCTCTATATTCTCAAGCAGGTTCAATTCAATTTTTTAAGTCAGAATTATCCTCAGATCTCTATTTGCATAAACATACGCCTAAAGCAAAAATTACCCTTTTAAATCCTAAATCTCTATGAGACCTTGCATCCTCCACATTTCTTTGGTCATAAGCATTTTCTAATATGTAAATTCCTAAAGTAATGATTATGTTTTCTTAATAATCTCATAAGGGTTAGCTATTTCCTATAAAAGAATAATAATAATAACAATAATTTTATATATATAATAAAAAAATTAAAAATATTAAGAATTAATCTGCTATGGTAAGCAGGTTTACAAAATATCAATTATTGATCAATACAGCAGACATTCAAGACCAATAAAACCTTCACCTTAGTATTGAGCCATGACTATACTACGGACAAAACAGTGGCCACACAGTAAACCTGATAAGCTCAGGGCAGGCCAGCTTGGTGGACCCTACAAACTCATGGACTGAAAGTAGCCATATAGGATGATCTGAACATAAAATTTCTAACTAAAACAGCGTCATGGCGGGTAGTCATATCCTGTAGCTTCCTTGACACAGGTCAATCTTTATTTTAAGTGAGCCTGTCTGTATTGCCTTTTTGCACCTAAGATAACATCCCCTTTGAAATGTCAGACTAATCTCCTTTTCCAGACCCTCCAGAGCACACCTACCACGTAAGAGCATGAGATCACAGATCCCCTTATTGTTAACTTATTCCCCAAATATCATCTCTATGTGCTGTAACTGTTGATTATTAACTATCCTGTGCCTCCAATATAAAAGAAGGATGTGTCTGTTTTACTTTTTCTCCAATCCCAGAGAGTTCCCCACTTTCCTTTCTCCCGCCCCCTTCATCTACCACCAATGGATTTCGTGTAACCCTCCTTACATGTCCTTTGATTCTAACGTATAAAATAAGCTGCAAAACTGTCATTTTCTGGAGTATTTCTCAATGTGTTGAGATGTTGCTTCCTGGAAATTGGCATCAGTTTGGCTCAAATAAACAGAAAAATTCTCTACAGGTTTGGATGCTGCTTCTATCGACAATGCCTTTATAGTTACAGGATGTGTAATTTAAAAGTGACTCATTAGTGAAAGAGAAAAGTCTTAGATCCTGATTAAGTCTTTTTAAAAAAATAAGTGAATTAAGTGAATTTTAAAAAATAAGTTCTAGTTTGTCGAGGATCAACAGGAAGGATGAAAACACACTTGCTTAAGGTACATTTTCACTTTTAATCATCACACAGCTTTGATAAGGGGTGGGGTAAGGGACCCCGCTCATCATTAATTAACTATGTTTATTGTTGTGTCCCCAAGGGCTTTGACATACCTTACCTCCTTGAATCCTCAAAGCACTCACGTCTTCTGACTCCAGGTTCCATACTTAAACCCTCAAATCATTTGGTAAATTAAATATATGTTATTATAATTTAGCAGGATGTGGTGGCTAAAAAAAAAAATAATACATTTCATCACACCTCCTAATTCTTCTACCTGGGCTAATAATCAAATTAACAGAGACAGATTCATAAGAGATAATCAAATTTGAATACAGGCACATTGGAGAATTCACATAAGCACACAAATTCCAAAGACAATGAGGCAACATTGGGTTTTCATGATACTTTGGACAAAGGAGAAAGGAGGGGAATGGGGTATTAAAGACTGGGTGGTTTACACATAGTTAAGGAAGAGCGGAACATACATGGCAGGAAAATTCCTGCCAGGCAACTCAGAAATACTGGGACACAGGGATGTCTAGCTAACAGTCCCCTATTTACCATACTTAATTCAAATGAGGCTACCGAACAAGGTTTCCTTTCTGAAGCAGCTTCTTCTGTCCGAATCCCCCAGCAGCACAAGGGGCACGGTCAAAGCTTCTTTCTTGGTCTCGTTTCTCAATAAACAGGTTAAAATCAGTATCCCAAAAGGTAACTTCAGGATGGCAACATTTTGGTTCTCTTCACATTCCAGAAGAACACCTACCTTGAATTCAGAGTCCATACCTCCAACCTGACTCTTGGTGAAAGACTTGTATCGCTTTGGCTGTTTCTACCAGAAATGTAAATTTAAAATGTAATTTAATGTAATTTAATGCAAAATGTAATTTAATGCAAAATCAAGTATTCGACCACATCTTTTCAGCATGGATTATCTTAAAGTCAGGGAACAAAATAATTTAGACAGCAGTCTCTGAGTGAGCCTACAGCCTTGTGAGGGAAAGCACAGTTCAGTGTGGTAACTGCTAGAATGTAACAACTTAGCTCAAGTTTAGTGAAGCCAGGGGCATAATGATGATAAAGAACTAGTAAAACTTTGACAGATAATGGAAGACGGGCAGTGACACGAAGGGAAGGAAATAACCTACTTTTAAGAACCTAGGAAATGAGAGCGGGAAGGAGTGGGGGAGGAAATAAAGGCATGGAAAGGAAATTGGCATCTGGTGTTAGAGTTTTTTTTTTAATAGGAAACAAACGGTTTTTCTCTGAAGTAGACTTAGAAACATTATAGGACAGGATTCGAAGAAGTGAATTAATCACTCATGAATCTCAGTTGAGTTTACTTTCACTTAGTATATGCAGGCACCATTTCAGGTTTATATCTACCTACTTAATACTCATGGCAATCCTACAAGGTAATTTCTATCAAGATGCCTACTCCAAAATAAAAACAAAATAAATGAATGAGACACGATAATGTTAGGTACCTTGTCCAGCCTGAATCAGCTGAGAAGTACAGGGGCTAGAATTCCACCACCCTATAAACCAGGCCATTTTTCTCCACCGCGTGTCTCTCCTGACAATGGGAATCAGAGAAATAGCGAGAGTGGGCAGCTGGGATGGCTTTGAGAAACGTGTTGGAATGAACGTGGAGAGAAAAGGAGAGTGCTGAGTCCAAATTAAATCATGTTGTTACTGATATGGGGAAGACGAGGGGAAACATGTTTGGAAGTAATGCTGGGATCGTTTTGAGCACGCTGAACTTGACTGGGCAGGATCAATTAGGGAGCTATGTCTAGCAGGAAGCTGAAAGCTGAGTCTGGAGGTTAGCCAGGTAGGTCAGAGCTAGTGTGATGGGAATGAGGCACTTGCCTCAGGCACAAAATTTAAGGGGGATGGCAAGAAAAACAAAGAACAGAACAATAATCAAAATCAATCGTGTTTTAATGCAGTATGTTTTGAAATATCAAAATCAATGTCACAAGTTGACAATGCACTGTGGAATTGTACACCTGGAACCCATGTAGTTCTGGCTGACCGATATTACCCCAATATGTCTAACAATAAAAAAAAAATAATGCCAAAAATTACCAATCAAATATCAGTATTTTAATTAAAGGAAGATCAGTGTTTTTCCTTTAAGGCCTCAGTCTCCAACATGGCCTTATACAGCACTATGAACAATTCTGCCTTTATTTGAAACGTTGTTATTTTTATCATGATTTTTCAATTAATTTTGATTTTTAAAAAATACTGCCTTAAAATAGTATTGATCTTGACTACTGAGATTTTTTGTTTGTTTGTTTTTCATACATCCTGGCAAGTGCCCCACTTCCTGCCTAAATGAGAGGGACTTTCACTTATCCATACCAGAGTTCTTCTTTTATTTCTTCGAGAAAAGGAATTCCTTCACAGAAAGGAAAGGAATTATCACTAAAACTGCACTTAAGACTTAAGTGATAACTCTGACTTTTTATTTATCTTAAGTTCAGAACAGCAGTTCTCATATTTTTTTTTCCTAGAGAAAGGAGAACAAATGATTTCCACTTTACACACGAGGAAACCAAGACATACATGGCCCAGTGACAAAATTAAAACTAAACTTCTTGGTGCTGCATGGGACACACTAGATCAGACTCTTCTCTACGAAGAAGTTGGAAGGAAATGAAACTCTAAAGTGCACTTACATGAACAAATCTTGGCCAAATAATTTGGACTGGAAGACTAAGTTTTTGTAACGAGCACGTGCTTTTGCATTAGACCCAAATGGGCTTGAATCCTCTTTCTACATTCACCAGCTGAGTGACCTCTGATAAGGGTCACAGCCCGAGTTTCCTCATCTGTAAAACAGGCCTTACACACCTGCCTTTCATGGTCCGCATTAGGAGGGAAAAAGAGAAAGTAGCCAATGATATTTCTCAATCAGGATCTCAATCTACAACAAATGGCACACAAAAAACAGGAAAATTCCAGGAGATTTTTTTTAAGTGGCAGCTGACATGGAGAGAAATTGTATTGCACAGCTTGGACTTTCGATTTTTTTTTTTTTGCCATGGTCATGTATTACCTATTTAAAAACAAATTAATTAAGGAAAAATCAAATTGTACATTATTAGTGACTTTTGGGGACTCTTGTAATATGGGAAACAGTGATGGAAAACATACAAAAAAATCATCTTTCTTACTCTTTGCATCGTGATTAACTTGCTTTTTCAAGAACAGTAAAATATTTTGCTTCGGTTAAATGAATGCAAAATAAAGGGTAAACCTCCAGTTGTACTTTACAGTGCTTCGCTGGTGCTGGAAAAGCAAAAACAGCAAGGAACACAACTAGAAAATTAGCACCTTGAAGCCAGGTAACAGCAACTCACAAAGGCAGGCCAAGCATACTATCACAGCCACAAACAGCCCAACCTGAGAGCACCCCAGGGGGACGGCTGCTGTTTTTTTCAGCAACTTTCTTGGCCAAAGGACACAGGTGGCAAAGAGTTTAACCACAGCTCTTGAATCCCTGGGGCTTTACAGAGCTCTGTCCCCTGGGTAGGACCGCCAGCCTTCCAGGTTTTCATCCTTTCCAAGAAATCTGTTTGTGCTGTGTTTCAAGACATATTCAAACTGGGACGATCAAGACAGAGAAACTCAGCCATCAGACAGAAAAAAACCAAGAACCATATGACTTCACTCATGTGTGGAATATAAAACTGAAGGCAACATAGAAACAAAAACCCACGGGCACAGTCAATAGTTGAGTGGTTACCTGACGGGAGGGGAAAGGGGGATGGGAGAGGAGGGAGGAGGAGTCAGACATGGTGATGGAAGGAGAGCTGACTCTGGGTGGTGAGCTCGTCATGCAACACACAGTGCACTAGAATTGAACGCCTGGGACCTACATAATTTTTGCTAACTACAATCACTCCAATAAATTTAACAACAACAAAATGGAGAGAATGGCCATGAAATGGAGAGAATGGAATGAAATGGAATGATGGCCTTGATCATTAGGATGATCACTACCTAGACACCCACTTTTTTCAAAACGATACCCAGCCAGTTTTTATTGTTAATCTCCTTCATCTGTTGCCAGGGAAAAACGTTCTTGGAGGAGGGATTTCCAGGAGTTTCTCTAAATTCCCTCCCGATCTCAGTTGTTGGGGTCCGATTCCCCTCCCACCCGCCGCGGAGGGAGTAGGAGTTGGGTACTAAGCGCTGCACTCGCCCGCGGGAAAGGGCTGGGCTGGCTCCCCGCGAGCCGCTCGGGTTCGGGCACGCAGCCCCTCCCGTGTGGGGCCCCGCCTCCCCGCGCGGCAAACTTATAAAAGTCCTTGCGAGCCGGGTCCGTCCGGCCGCTCCCGGTTCAGGCCGATCCGGGTTAACGAAGTCCCGCGGCCGCTCCCCGGGCGTCGCGTGTCCGAGCCATGGCCCAGGAGCTGTACCACGAAGAGTTCGCCCGGGCGGGCAAGAAGGCGGGGCTGCAGGTGTGGAGGATCGAGAAGCTGGAGTTGGTGCCGGTGCCCAAGAGCGCTCACGGCGACTTCTACGTCGGGGATGCCTACATCGTCCTGCACACGGCCAGGGCGTGCCGGGGCTTCACCTACCGTCTGCACTTCTGGCTGGGTAAGGGCTCAGGGCAGCCGGCCCGGGACGCGCCCCGGTCGGGCTGAGATTTGTCGGCTCCGGGGGAGGGAGGGAGGGAGCAGACGGGGCTGGCCTGGAGCCTGTCGCGCCAGTGGCGCCCCCTCAGGGACGCGCCTCGGGGGCCGGCCACCTTCTCCGAGCCCGCTCCTGCAAACGCGGGGTGCAGCGAATTCGGGGGTGCAGCAGTCTTCTCCCTCTGCCTTTGACCTTTGTCGTGTCCATTTTCCGGGTTTGGAGGCCCCTTGCATCTTTGAGCTCCAAATCCCACGCCCTTCCAGGCCCGCTGCTCTGCGCGCCCTGGTGCCGGCCAAGTCCCGCTCACCTGCAGACAAGTTCAGGCCCGGTTTCCCGGTCGGGGAGAGATGAAGTCAAACACGTTTGTGGGCACTCGCGCAGCTGGCAGGACGTTGTTTTGTTCGCTTCAGTTAATTCCGCTCGCACCGCGCTGCTCGCAGGTGTGGCGAACAAACGCCTCTTCATTAGGATGCGGGAGACCTTGAATGGGAGCAAGAAACAGCTTAATAGCTTTATTTGGCCGATGCATGTATTTAAATGAGCTACTTTATTGTAAATATATTATGTGTCTATTTGAACAAGGACACAGTGTGGAACAAAACGTCTCCTTCAGTAGTAATTATTTTGGGTTGCGCTCGTGCCAGGCTCTCAGGACACTGGGCCTTGTGTGTTCTACTTTTTCCACCTTCTACTTTTACTCGTAAACATCCTGAATGTCCAGCCTTTCCCTGTGAGAGCCTGCGCCAGTCGGCACACCCATCCAACAACGTGCCGATTATCTGAGCCTCTTTGCCTTCTTTTAAAACTACCTTGCCTCCCGTTGACTTGTTTCGTATTTTTAGTTTTATTCCTGAGCTTAGGAGAAACACACATAAACCACACACACACACACACACACACACACACACACACACACACACATACACATACAAGTGTGAGGACCCTGGAAGCCGCCGTTTTTATTAATACCACTTTTAAGATTTTAAGGAAGAGAGTGATGAAAAGAAAAAGGGCATTGAGAAGTGATGTTCTCAGTAAAGCTGCCTGGGCACGCTGTTCGTGCACACACCTACGCACGAACGTCCTTAACAGCTTTATGGACAAGCGATGCTTTCAACCTTGTCAACACTGGGAGCAGACACTCCAAATGGCAAGCACATAGAGGAAGAAGGGACTGTTGTCGTTATGTTCTAGAAGGTGATGTTAAAATTTTGTGCTCGTTTGAGGATACTGAAGCTGAGTTCGAAACTCAGTTTCCATTGTAAGGTCACTATTCCTATTCCCAGTGACCTGCTTACACCTGGTACCAGAAAACACTGGAAGTTTAATGTGTAACCCTGTTCATGAATGAGTGATGCCGGATAGAATCATAATGTCTGCACCTGGGTCTTTCTATCCAGAACTTGGATCTGGAATGAATAAAAGTGTCTGAAATGTCTACATTTGTCATTCAGTTGAATTGAAATGGGAAAGAACTGGCTATCTTGCTTGACTTGGAGTTTGTCAGAAGATTACGGGAGGGCTTGGACACGTTTTTTAGCTCTCTAGGTTCCTTTTTACTGAAATAAGGTCGTTAAGCACTAGGGTTTACGAAGAATTATTATTAATTATTACATTAACTCTTAATTATTCATTTAATGCTCACCAGTTTAAGAAATGTAATAGAAAGTGCTTTGGGCAGAAACATGATCTTAAAGATCTGCTAAAATTGAAGTTAACAGTATGTTAATTAGTAAGCTAATTTCTTCAGTAATTATTCGATGTGCCCAGAATTATATAAGGCATTTCTGCATATGAATAGCTTATTAGCCTTCCCTGGACGTTTACAATCACAAAGGTGCAACAAGGCAAAACGTGATGTAGCACAGGTAAAATGGGATAAGCACTGTGAAGGTGTGCTTAAGGGGGAAACGGACACCTTGGCAGAAGAAAAGAGAAAATGAGGGTAATTATGAGGGCTCTTGTGTCAAGAGAAAATCACGGGCAACATGGGAAAGTTTCGAGTGAAATAGTCAACAGGCCTGTAGTTTGGATGGAATGTCCAGCAGCTCTTCCTACTTCTGTTCCCTGGAGCAAGCTCGATTTCATGGGAGCTATTCTACTTGAAGACCTAAATTTAGACACATTCATGAGGATTAATCACACAGATGGAGAGAAAGGTCCAAGAGGGCGGGCTGAAGGTTGAAGGGAAAAGAAAGTTTGCTGCAGGAAGTCAGTTGGAAGGAAGGTGGAAGAGTGAGAAGCAGATTGAGATGACAAAGGTGCCTAGGGGAGAGGGGAAGAAACGGCAAGTATGAGGAAGGAAGGGGGAAAGGGGGACGGGCTGCATGAAATAGGAGAATTGTCGTCTTTCCTGGTCTCTCCTTTAGTGTCTTTTCGTAATACCTTTGCTTAGCTCCGGTTATTTTGTTTTTTATCATTTTCTTTTTGTTTACAAAGCAAGACTTGGTTTTGGGTAACTTAACAAGTGTTGTATTTGTCCTTCCCAAAAACATTTCAGCTTTCTACCTAGTGATTTAAATACATCCACCTTTTGCTTCTGATTACTTACAGCATCATGACTATGAGCAGGGCTGGACGATAAAGCTACTCTCTGGCACATCTCAGAGCTGTGCTGCACATAGCCACCATCACCATTTCTCCTTGCCAGTATTTACATAAATACGGTAGACTCTGCGTTAACCAGAACTCAAGCAACCGGCACTCTTAGGCAACCAGCAGAATATTGTTGCTGGTTGTTTGAGATTTTGTTGGTTACTCACGAGTGCTGGTTGCTTGAGTTCTGGTTAATAGAGAGTCTACTTACATTTATCCGGCATCTACCAGTCCCCATGGTGTGGATTAACAAAGAATCTACTGTATATTTGAGAGCAGCAAACATACATGGTATAACTAGTCTGTGGTAGGCTCTATGCAAGGCATTGGGGATCTGAAGAATTTGATTACAATATACACACATTATGAGAAACTTATACAAGGGCTGATGAAGATGCCAAGAAACTGAATTTTTTAATTAATCTATTGGTGGTGGGGGGGGAAGATAAAATGGTACAACCATATGGAAACGAGTTGGGCAGTTTCTTTCAAAACTAAACATGCTAACACCATATAACCCAGCCTTCTTGGACATTTATTTATTCTAGAGAAATGAAAATTTATATTTATGCAAAAAGCTATAGTGGATGTCCATAGCAGCTTTATTTGAATAGACAAAAACTTAAATCAGCCAGATCCCCTTCAACAGGTGAGTGGTTAAACAAATTATGGCACATCCATAACGAGGAATACTAGTCAGCAATAAAAGGGAATAAACTTTGGATACACACAGCAACTTAGGTGAATGTTCAGAGGCTTATGCTGAGTAAAACAAAAAAGTTTCATACTGTATGGTTGCATTTATATAGCACTTTTGAAATGACAGAATTTTAGATTTGTTACTAGAGGTTCAGGATGGGGTGGGGTGGGGGTGGTACATGAAGGAGGTGGGTATAGGTATGAAAGGGCATGGAACTGAACTAGACAGTGATGGTGGGTGTCTGAATTTACCATGTGATAAAATTTCATAAAACTAAATGTACAAACACAGATGAGTACAAGTAAAATTGGGGAAACAGGAAAAAGATAAGTAGCTTATATCAGTGTTAATATCCTGATTGTGGTATTCTGTACTCAGTGCTGTATCTACTTAAATACTTACATTTTAGTACACTGGGATACTAAACTATAGTTTTACAAAATGCTAACATTGGGGACACATAGTCTACTGGTCTATGTGTCTGTACTTGCACCAATACCAAGCTGTCTTAATTACTGTAGCTGTCTAGGGGACATTAATATCAGATAAGAGTTATTCCTTCTAGCTATTCATACAGGTTTTTGCATAAATATAAATTTTCATTTCTCTAGAAAAAAATGTCCATGAAGGCAATTGCTGGGTCATATGGTAGCCACATGTTTGGTTTTATGAGAAACCGTCCAACTCTTTTCCATAATGGTTGTGCCATTTTATCTCCCTCCCTCAAGCAATATAGAAAAATTCAGTTTCTCAGCATCCTTTTAGCTATTCTAGGGCCTGTGCCTTCTCATATAAATTATATAATAATCTCATATAATCTACAATAAATCATGCTGTGATTTTGATAGGAACAGCATTAAGCCTATAGATCAATTTAGGGACAGTTGACATCTTTATTATATTGAGTCTTACAATCCATAAAGACTATACCTTTCTGTTTACTAAGATCTTTGATTTTTTTTAATCACCATTTTGTAATGTTTATCGTATAGATCATGTACCTATTCTGTTAAATATGCACCTCAACATTTCAGTTCTTTGATGTGATTGTTTAAGTGGTCTGGTGCTTTTAATTTCAATTTCTGCGTGTGCATTGTTTCTATATAAAAATGAGGCTGCCTTTTGTTACTGATTAACCTTTATCCTTCTATCTTGCTGAATGCACTTACTCTGGGAGGTTTCATTTTTCTATAAATTCCTTAGGGTTTTCTATGTAGAAAATCTCTAAAAAGAGACATATTTATTTCTTCTTTTCCAACCTGAATGATTCTCTTCACTGCAGTGGTTAAAATTTCCTACATGACGAATGAGAGCAGTGAGTGTGGACATCTTTGTTCCCGATCTTAGGGGGAAAATCAGTCAGTTTTTCACCATTAAGAACTGTTACCTGTATGTTTTTGTAAATGGTATTTATAACTTGGCAAGAATTTTTTTATCATGAATGGATGTTTGATTAACCTAGTTATTAAACTTCCCTTTTAATCTGTGTTTCAATCTATGTTTCATATATAAAACATCACATCCCAAAAACAATTTTAGGAAGTTTACAGCATATATACAAATATAACATAATGTACCATAACATCAAGTGACATAACACAAAACAACATAGCACAGCAGACATCTGTAAAATTAGCATAGGGAGAATAAATGAAGCAGAATTCATACAAAAAGTTTCTGAGCACGTGCTAAAATTTCATCACTATACAGCTGAATTTGATTCTGGTTTTCACATTTAAAGGCTGATGTGGCTTCACTGAGACCTTTTAACCTCCTTAGAGCAAGGACTCTATTTATGCTGATAGTCCCCGGCCTGGCACAGTGCATAAACTTCAACAAGTGATAGCATAATTTAATTAACTTACTTTCAGTTTATTCTTTAATTGTATGCCCGTCCATTTCCATCTACCTAAAGAGACTCAGGTTTCAGCTTGTACTCCAGTAAAAACATTTACTTATGTCAAATACATCATCCTTAACACCTTTGATTTTAACCTTGATTTAATATCCTTTTTGAAGCATTTCTGTACAAATCTACCTCTATGCCTTTATTAGTATTGTCATTTATGCTTGGGAAACTGGGCAGAAAAATGACTCTAGAGTTCTTTTGAAATGCAAAATTACATTCTTTATGGGTGTTACATAATTTCCTTTGACCACAACAAGCTTACATAATTTATGTCACATTAAATCCTCATGTAGCTACTGCGAAGGTAATTGCTACACATGTCCTCTTTGAGAGAAAAGGAGGAATTGTACAGAAATCCAATTCTTTCCTCAATATAGCTGACTGATTTTCTTTCTTCGACTTTGGTGAATAGTCTCAACTGGAATTTCAGGTGACTCTAGTATTGTTACAGGTTCCAAACTTTTATGCTTCAGTTATTCATGGAGGAAAATAATATACCTCTATTACCAAAAAATTTTACTGCTAATGAGAATCTGAGTATAAAAAACAAACAAAACAAACAAAACCTACTAATATTGTTTCTAAGAGACCATGCTTCAGCGTCACAGAAATTAGGTCAAGTTCTACCGAAGGTCAACTTTATAACCTCAGGGAAGTTAGCCTGTCTAAGCCCCTATGTCCTCTGCTGAACGTGGTAGAGAATAGTTTCTGCTGCATGGGGTTGCTTGAAGATTAAATGAGATCATGCATGTACAACACTGGCACAGGTTCTGGCCCATAGCAAGGGTGCTATAAATGTATAAATGTTAGCGTTGTTATTTCTAGCATCATTTATGATTTTCACACAGTTCAAATACAGGAAGGGTTTTGAAGTGTCTTTTATAAAATTTGAGTGACTCTCACGACGGTCCTGGCTCTGATTTGCAAGTACACAGAAGATGCTTTTTCTTAAGAATGGGTGTTTCAACCTCATGCAGTTGCCCTGATGGGATCTGTATTAGAATTGTGAAAATTAAATGTTGTGCGTTAAATTTCTGGGATAGTGCTACATACATTAACATTCAATAAATATTAGCTTGCTAGTTCCTTTACTCCCCCCTTTCCTTCAAAGAATATTCTCTCAAACCAGTAAGATAGCGAAATAGAAAAACTTAGACTCAAAAATAGAAGCAAAGTCAAGTTACATTAATTTATCATTCTAAAAGCACTTGTTTTTCCGAAGTTGTTTAGTATGACCTCTAATGTGCGTACTCCTCATGAATACTATTAACATATTGACTTATTATATTCCTAAAGGGTAAGGTTAATAAAGACTAAAACAATTGTGAAATGTTTTCATAGCCCCATCTTCCTGACTGTAGTAGATGAATCTGAATCCTACTGGAATGTATATTTTTATCTTCTTGACCATATTCAGACAGTGGTACCTGTAATTTTTTTAATTAAAAAGGAGAATCAGAAAGCAGCAACAAAACGATTCTTTTAGTTATTGGAAAAACAATATTTTATATTCCACCATTTCTGCTAGAAGATTTTTCTTTTGAAGATGATTTGTTGCAGCGATATAGAATTTAAGGAAAATTTCTGAGTTTTCTTTTATTTCCGAAACCCTGCCTGATGCTTTACCTTGCTTGATAAATGAGCGCTGTCCTGGGCTCTTGCAGGAAGGGAGTGTACTCAGGATGAAAGTACCGCCGCCGCGATCTTCACGGTCCAGATGGATGACTACCTGGGTGGCAAGCCCGTGCAGAACAGAGAACTTCAGGGCTACGAGTCCACTGATTTTGTTGGCTATTTCAAAGGAGGTCTGAAATACAAGGTAAGCAGTTCTCCCCGTCGGTTTCTGGTACGACCTTCTTCGTCTTCCGGTCCATCCAGTCCTCATGTCTGCGTAGAACGAAAGTAATAAGGGCAGGATTTTTGTTTTGTTTTTGTTTTAATCTGTTTTGTTCACTGATACATCACTAGTACCTGCTGGACACATAGTAGGTACTCAGCAAATGTTTATGGACTGTATGGGGCAATGTGTGAACTAGTCTTACTTGATGCACGTGATAGGTTAGTTTTTAATTAAACTTAAGAGCTTTCAGGTAGGTTGTCACAAGCAATTATTGAAGTTACTTCAGTAATCAAATGTTGGTAAATTGGGTATTAATAGTTTTTGTTTTACTATTCCAGAGAATCTCTGAATTTGCTGCCAATAGCCCATGATGTGGGACTCTCAATATTCTGGAATATCTTAATACAGTATTTATAACAATTATAACTTCTATTAATAGAAATAACTGCACACATTGCCTATACAGTGTGGTTTGATCTTGGGAATGACACACATGAAACAGTTAAGTTGAACATGTGTGAAGTTCAGCCTCCCACATTCACATGCACATACAGTTGGCGCACACACACACACGTCGACACAGTTTATGTGTCTTGGCCTAAAACACTGATCATTAAGGCTGTACGTCATAATCTGTCCTCAGTTTCCTCCACTGTACAGTGGGTATAGCAACTCCAAAGCTCAGGATGTAGGTGTTAAGGGGTTGTGAGGATTAAAGATTAAATTAAATAAAATACCTATACAGTAAATACATAATCAGTAGGAACTTACCTTAATTCTTCTGGCTATTAACAGGACTTCTGAAATCACACTTCTGGATACATATTTAAAAGTGGACATGACAAAATAATTTTACAGTTAGTGGATAATTATTTTCTAATTGTCAACATTAAAACCACTACAAATCAGCATTTTTTAGAAAGAGGATGTTTGCCAATGGAGGTCAAAATATCAGCAAAAATATCAGTTCACTATCTTATCGTTAGTGACATCGAGCTATGGGTAACGTGTGCAGTTGCAACAATACTTGATAGGAGATGTAGAAGCAGAGATCATTTATCACCCAGAATGGCAAAGATGATGATGTTATATCTAATTTCATGCTTATGGGGATGTGCGAAACAGTGCCTGTATATGCATGTGTATTATCTCATTTAATCTAAACAACAGTCCTGTGGCGCCATTTCTCTCATTAATCCTGGGGTGCCATTTCTGTCATTATCACCCTACTAGAAGAAGTAAACAGAAGCTTAGAGAGAGGCGATGTCATTTGCCAAGGCCTAATCGCTGGTATGTTACTGGGTGACCATTCGACTCCAGTGCCTAAGCTGTAATTATTATGCATGCTGTGATGTTGTGAACATAGATCAATGGATCAAATGTCAGGACAAATTTTTTTATGTCTATCTGGAATGGGCAAAGCTTGGCAAAGCCTACCGTTACCAAGTCCGGAACAATCATACTTAGTTGTCATTCGTAGTGTAAAGTTTCAGCTAGGAAACGTTGAGACCATCCTTTCATGTCATTTCATTGACTTCAGGTTTTTTTCTCTGTGAGGTGTTTTAGGGCTTGAGAGGGATTATAGAGGACTATTACTTACACTGCTCCCTTCTATTAAATCTCTGGTTAATCACACCTTTCCAAAACTCAGGAAGAACCAGCCCTCAGCTGCGACTGTAAATAGCTACCATCAGACATCTTCCAGCCAGCAAAACTGTATTTATGGTGCCACTGATTAGGAGAACCTTGTTGTTGAATGAACACATCACCCTGTCTTCATTCTATAGAATAAGTAGAAAGAGGTAGTTCCTAGAGTTGATTTCAAACAATATTCACAGAACTATTTACTGTCTGATACAGACATATAAGAAACAAAGGTTTTTTTTTGTATACTTTTGGCATCAAATATTAGAGACAAAATTAGTTTTTAAAATACTGTTAAATGTTTGCATTGTCTCTCTGATGGTTCGCCATATGAAATTAGCCTAAATATTGTATAGGTATTTTTAGTAGTTCAAGTCTATTCTATATTTTATAACTTTTTCAGTTTGCAGTGTTCTTATACTGTATTTTTCATCAGATTACATGTACTTATTGAAAAAAATATCAAATTTCCAAGAACAGTAGCATATATATGAAAACTTGTATTTATTTTTATTATATACTACTTTATTCAGTCAAGAAGCATGACATTCTTTGTAAAATTATAGATTGGAAAATTATTAGCTATTTCTTAAAATTTGTGGTTATAATTGTCCTGAAATCAACATTTAGACCACACTAACAAAACCTTTCTATTTATGAGGGCCTTTTCCTGGAAAATGGAGAAACTTTGAAGTGAATGGAAATATGAAGGACGTACTAATGATTACATATGCAGCTTAGCCTTCTTTTTTCGATTTACATAATAAATTTGAAAGTTAGATCACTTTGTAGATCTTTCTGTACTGCTCATTTTCCTTGTCATATTAAGGAGGCCTATTATCAATAAATGACAGATTTGTTTGCACTAAATCTTTATTATGCATATTACCTCATAATTAATTGTGGAAATAAATAAAGATTATTGTGCTTAGCATTTAATTAGGATAAAATGAAAAGATAAAAGCTGATTTAAAATAATGCAGGAAGATATACTTGATACCATTAATACTTTTTTCAACATTTTAAAATTTAGTGTAGTTGTGTTTTGTTTTGTTTTTGGTAGGGGATGTGCGACCAAGATACTGCATCTCTCCTAATTTAGAGTGTAAATACTCAGGGCTGGCATATTTAGTAAACTCCTATTACCAAAAAATAAATTAGACAGGTGACTTTCTTCTTTTTATTATGTAAAAGCAAGGACCATAAGTAGTGTCCAGCCCATACCTGGCCAGCACTTCACTCCCCTTCTGTGTCCTAATGCTGTAACAGTGGGACTTTGGGGTGCCTCATTCTCCGAGTGCTCCTCACCTGTCCTTGTTACCTCTGACTCGCCTCCAACCTCCTGGTGCCTTCTTCTTTAAAATCCTCATTGGCCTTCTCAGCCCATGACTTGAGGATAATTATAATAGCTTCCCAAGGACAAGAACTACAGCTTCTTTCTGTTCATGTAGCAGGTTTGATACAACTGAAGGTTCTCGCTAAATATTAGCAATATTAAATTGAATGGATGAAATAGGAAGAACCAAAAGCCTAAATGAAAAAACCAACCAACCAACCAACCTGTTGACTTGCCAAGGAATTCCCTTCTTCATATTTAATTTTTCACATGCACTCAGGTGGCTGTTGAATCTTGGCTTGCCGGGCAGTTTTGCCATGAACGCCCGTGGTTTTACACATGGCTGTGTCGAGTTTGAAGCCTCATCAGTTTTGTTCTGTTTTATGTCTTCCTGCCACTGATCAGGCTGGCGGTGTGGCATCTGGACTCAACCACGTTCTCACCAACGACCTGACCGCCCGGAGGCTCCTGCACGTGAAGGGTCGGAGAGTGGTCAGGGCCACGGAAGTTCCCCTGAGCTGGCGTAGTTTCAACAGGGGTGACTGCTTCATCATTGACCTTGGCACTGTAAGTTGTATAGGCTCATGTAACATCTAAAGGAACATATGAATAAACTGTCTCCAGATCCAGTCTGATGTACATGTCATGGAAGATAACCATTTTTTCTACATACTACATAGAGGTCATGTTTATGTGAGATGTAGTCGTATCACATGAGTAATTGGCTAGTATTTAAATGACAAACAAAGTGGGACTTCAAAGTTTTTATTTTCTTTGATAGGTTTAAAATGGTGTAGTGATTTACTTCTTCCTACCACAGAATAGAAATTGAATAATTGTCCATGTATTTCCCCATCTCTCTGAACAGAGCTTCCTCTAATTATTTTTTGTCTAGTGATGTGTGGGAAAACATTACTTGAGGGGAAAATTGGTTCCCTGAGAAAGCAAAGGTTGTAGAATTTTAAGTGGACATAGAATGAGTCTAAGCGGCCTGCCTAAAGAGTTTTGTGCAACATCCCTTCCTCTATATGCACACATACACACACACAAACACCATTACTATTAATATTGCACACTTTTTTATTATCTGAGGATTATGAGAAGAACAAGCACAACTACAAATGTCAAGTACCATCTTAATGGGATCAGCAGTGGTACATTATGTCTGACCTATGTTTTATTCCAGGAAAAGAGGCCTCTGTGATGTCAGGTATACTGAATTATTATGACAAAGAAGTATTGTTGTAAGGTCTTGTGCTAGACTCTAGGAGGTAGAATTTAAGTTGTGACTTTATAAGTTTGTAAGGTTTTAAAAGTAGAAATAAAGGGCATTTCCTTCCTACCGCTGAAAACCCACATGCAAAAGGGAGGAAGGAAAGCAGAAAGCACATTTATGATGGCCTTTTCCTCATGGTCATCATTCTTTATCACGCCCTGTGCATCAGCAGTCTAATCATCATTTCTAACATTTGATGTGACCTGAATCGCTTCAGTTAGCATGAGGCTTGAACTGGCTGTGGACCTTGCTCCAGGGTGCACAGTCAGTAAATGCTGATGCCAGGCACAGTATGTCTGATCCTCATCGGAGCATTTCATTTTATTGCACTATGTTGGAGGGAAAGCAGAGTCCAGAAGAGCTTATTCCATATGCATAGAGAATGCACACTAAGGATTTTGAAAACAGAGCTGCACAAAGTTCTCTTTATGCAGTGTTAATTTAGCAACAGCACAAAGATTAAATGTGATAAAGGTATAAATGGTTTGGAAAATGACCCCAACCTATAAACATCATTGGTTTCTCTAAATTGGAATATAGCGATAGTTTATTACGACTAATACATAATCCAGCAGTCTTGGCTCACACCCGCTTGTGAGCACAGTTGAGATCATAGTATTAATGTCCAAAGTACAGTTCTTAGTGTCACACTTAGACCTCTGCACCCAAAATGATAATACTCTTGCCCTGAATCTCATAATGAATTTCACTTAAAAAGTCCTTTCAAGTGCTGAACCATTCCCCTAACCAGGCTTAAGACTTGACCCCCAGAGTGAGGCAGAAAACAAATGCTGTTCTCTGCCTCCATTCTCCTGCAACCAAAACCATAACTTACCACATATAGATAATCACATGTGTGATCAAGCTACACAATTCCAAAAATAGAGCATTTGGAGTCCCTCAAAGCCTATGCACAACAAAGGATTGCCTAGCTCAGATTTTATCTCAGTCACATTTTAAAAACTTTTATTCCTTTATAAAGTACTTTTACATATAAGTTGGTATTTTGCATAGAAAAAAGGGACCTCGGTTTTCCAAGTTTACTGTAATCTCAGGTTCTTACCTATAAAGAGTTAGGTATTTAGTTAGGTGATCTCTATGGCCCCAAATGAGGCACACTTCCCATTGATGATATAATTCATCATTGCCATTACTTGAAAATATTTCTTTTCTAAAAACAAACAAAAACCAAAAATGTTTTGGGGTAATATAATTGCTCTACAAATGCAATAGTCTCTTTATCATGCACAGTGTTCAATTCAGCTCTCCAACTATCCAAATATCTTGAGAAAGTCATTCATCTCTCCTAGGTTTAACTTCTTTATTTGTTTGTTTTTTTTTTTTTTTCATCTCGATGCTGGTTTCTAATGGCATTGCTAACCTTAGGTGGTTATGAGTCAGTCTCATTTGACACACAGTCAGTCACATGTGGAAATGGCAATTATCATCCCAGTTTCCTAAGAGGAAAAAAAGTCTTAGAAGGTGAGAGCGAGTCACTTTGCAGTAGTCCAGGTTGGGTGGTGACCTGGGATGTTCTACTCGTTCACATCCTTTTTATATACCAAGCGAACTTGGTGGTATGGAAGACGATGTGACTCAATAACAAAATATCTTGCAACAGTTTCAGAAACTGCTGGATTTAGAATTGATTATGTCTAATATGGCTTAGAATTTACTGAAAGTAGTAGTATTAATGAACTCATTTGCTATTTTGTTGAACAAGTGTTAACTGTTTCCACAGTGGGCTAATGGTTGGAAACTGTGGTAGACGGATTGTCATTCTAGTAACACATAGGAAATATATGTCTTCCCATAGGGAATGTCTGCCTGTGAGGGTATGACCCACAAATCCAGGCTCATAAAAAGTAGAGTAATATAAGATTCAAGGACATTCATCTGTTTAATGGTGAATTATTTTGATTTTATATAGTTGATGATCCTTAATAACGTTTAAGGGGTCACCTGCTCTCATGCCTGGATGGACATTTGCAATAATTTTGTTGCAAAGATAACCTGAGTTTGATGATCTCCTCTGTTGTGGAAGTTTCCTACACCCCAAAGGGGTACCTTAGTAGGAATCAAGTACTGGGTTCGTCAGTACATTGGAACAAATAACCCACAGGATCTGCCTTTATGTTACTAACCTTTAACCAGTTGGTATGTCGCCAAAAGTTACTAAATGGTGATAAGATATTGTAGTTATCTTGGGGACTTTATTTTGGGGGTGTGTCAGAGTAAACGAAGGCATGGAATCAAAATTTTATCTACCATAAAATTTTAATACCGAGCTATTTCGTGACCACCTTCTGCGTTAGAGAGCACAAAAGGAAACCAATGCAATTACTTCAAGTATATTTTATTGTCCCGGTCTGAGAAAAGGAGGTTAGACATCTAAAGCTGTCTCCCAATGAAAGCCAGCTAGCAATACTAACTAAGATTATGGATATAACCTAAATCCTGTATCTTGATTATATTTGAGGCAAGTCAGGTTTTTCTTTTTTTTTGATAAACAATCACTATTATTAATATGCTAAGCCATATACTTTTAAAATATTGACTGTGATAAGATTTTAGACTATAATATTCTCTAGATGTGACAATATAACCTCCTCAAGCTCAAGTATGAGATTATAAAATTATCCATTTAATCACTTTGAAAGTTAAGAAAATCATCAGCATTTTAGCAGGAGATTTGAGTAAGTTGTCTTATATTTAGTGTGTTCTTAGAAAAATAACATGGCACATAGCTAGACCTTGGCAGTTTGGAATTTACTATCTCTTTGGGAAAAGCTTTTGAACCATATGTTTTCATGTTGGTGAATTTATACGTCATTATTTTCCCACTGTTTTTAAAAATATGAGGTACTTGTAGAAATGGACTAATACATTATGTCTAAATATATTGGGACAAAGCATCCATAACTACAGAATGTGAATGAGGAAAAAGCCCATATTCTCAAAGTTTGGCATCTGGAGTTAACTCTTAGTAATGTTTGTCTGAGTCAGCCACCCGTGGAGAATTAGATTTCACCAGAGGGGGAATTTCTGCGGTGAGTTCTGCGTGTTCTGTTTCCTGGTTAAGTTGTTGGGTCAGTTATGCAGCCTTGCCCTGCTCCCCTGGCTATTTGTAATCTGTCACCCCCCACTCTCATCAGTCAGTCATGCTGCTTTGAAAAAGCAGTCTCCACTTCCTCATTTGCAAGTCGGTCTTCAGCCCACGTTTTCTGACTTTCACTCCCACCATTTCTTGGAAACTCTTCTTCCTGTGGACATAACGCCTTCTGCTAAATCCAGGGGACCCTTTGTCTTTAGCCACTTGGTCCCTGTGCTGCAGGCGACACTGGAGTACTCCTTTCTACTTCAGCCTCACTCCTCCCTTGGCTCCTTACTTCTCTCTTTCAAGCTCCTCTTTCTCATTTTTCTTCACATGGTCTGCCCACCCCCTCAGGCTTTCTTTTTTTAAAAATAAGGATTGCACTTTTGATCATTGTCGTTTCTTTATACATTCTTCCTGAGCATACTCATCTTCACCCAAAGCTTCAACTACTCACCCACTGGGAAACCCCAGTTTTGTGGTCTAGCGCAGACCTCCTGCCTGAGCTCTGTGTCAGTAGTTCACGTTGCCTCCCAGATGTTTGAGCTTGTGTGCGTCGCGAGAACCTCAAATTCAAGTCTAAATGGAACTCATGAACTTCACTTTCTCATTCTAGAAAGATGTCTCCTCTTACTGATCTTAACCTTATCAAGGGCACCACCACCCAATCAGGCCCTCAAACCCTAAATCCAGGAATCACCCTGACAACTGGCCCCCAAAGCTGCCCATTCACTCCCATCATGTGGCCAACCTATTCTACCGTGTCCCTTGAATCCTTCTTGTCCTCTTTATCGCCATGATGCTACCTCAGTACCCTGTGTATGACACTTTCCCTCCAGTCACCACGCCTTTGCTTTTGTATCCATTGTTTCCTTTGCCTAGAATGCTCTTTTTCTGTGTCACCTTTCTCCAGTAAGCATCCAATACCATTCATCCTTAGTCAACTCAGATACTGCCTTCTTCACAGTGTGTTCCCTGACCTCTTCCCCCTGTCCTTCCGCTGCCCCACCACGTACCCATGCAGACTTAGGCACACCTTACCTTACCTTTCCTGTGAGCCTGCACAGACTGCACCTTCCACATTGCCTGTCCGTCCCCTTATGAGCCTCACTCACTCACGGTGTCCCTAGTATAAGGCCCAGAACCAGGACTTAGTCATTCAACAAATGCATGGCTGTCCGATAGTCTCAGGCTGTCATGTGTATAATGATGTAATTTTCTTTTTTCATCCGTAACTTAACCTGACTTTATCGACAAGCTTCTAATTCCACAGCAAATGTGAAAATAAAATAATCATGCCTTATTAAGGGGAAGTTTGTTTACCATTAAAGTAATTCAAACTTAGTCCATCCATCCCCTTTGCTATCCCTCAGGTTGGACTGCATGTGTGACATTAAGGCCTGAGGATGGGGGTTGGGGGTGACAATGGAATTGTGAGCCTGGTTTGCAGTCTTCAGGCCTTCCTCTTCTCTACTCATTGAGGCCTAGCCATGTCATTCATTCCCGAGCTTTGGGCTTGGCCTCTGTCCCAAGATAATTGGGGGAAAATATCCGTGGCCTCACTTTGGTCTCCTGATATTCCTACATATCCACTGCAAGATGCTCTCTGGTTCTGTCAGCCACTACCACCCCTCCCCACCCCACCACCCCCCACTTAGGAACTCTGCCTTGCTGTCCCATGCCACACTGAAGTTGTGGGCACACTATCCACATTGGACCAGTACCCAGTGGCCCACCTGCCTGGACACTGCCCATTATCTTTTGTGCTCTGATGCTCAAGATCATGGATGGCTATATGACAAATAACATTCAAGGGGAAGTGTACCAAGCTCTTCTCAAAGATTCATTGCACCCAATCAAGTTTCACAGTTCTCATAATGTCCCACTTTTCTCTTCTTGGGGGCCTCACAAACTCATCTTAGACCATCTTGCACTATCTATCACCTACTTCATGGTTCCTGCAATGCACTCTAGCCCCTAAGGCCATGACTCTGTATCCAGTTTTCTAGACTGCCTCCTCACTCTTTCCCCCAAAGGCCTTTATTCTAGCAAAATCAAGGTACTTTTAAATTAAAATGATGTTGGCTTTCAGGCTTTTTATCTCTTAACTGTGACTTAAAAATGTTAAAACTAAAAAAGTGAACAAATATGTTTTGGTTTCAGATGAATTTGTTCTTATCCCAAAGTAATGCTACACACTCTATTTATAAGGGGAAAGCCTTGAGGCAACAAGAAAAGATAATGGGAAAGATAAACCTAATTGTAAATCTCTGAAATTTACTTTACAATGAAAGTAGGGATAAATGGCACTTATTGTGTCCTTACAATGTGCTGGGCCCATGGAGAATACGAATAAACACCAGATAGCCTTTGACCTCTAGGTGCTGTCAAATGACAAGAGGCATAGACACATACACAAGTCAGAGTATTTCACATTAGAATAGTTTGGAAGAGGTTTTAAAAATACTAATGCCTGTGATTTGACCCCTACATATTCTGATTTTAACGTTTTTGAATGAGAGTTTGATATAAGTACTTTTTAAGCCCCACCTCCCAGATTATTATAATATACAGTGAACACTGAGAACCACTTCAGTATGTGAAATGTCTACAGGTGCTGGAACATTCAGGATTACATACCTCAAGAACCAATAAGCCAGTTAAAAATAGTTGAGTCACCAAATCTGGTGCAGAATTGGTTTTTGATAAAATGTGAAGATAAAATTTCTTTGGTGTTTGAGATAGTTTGAGAGACTATAATTTCACCTACTCTCACTGTCACTACAGAAAGAACCCTCCAAAGTTGTCTCCTGGTCTCAGTAAGTGGCATCAAGCAGCCAAGCTAGAATCATCCATATCATTTCCCCTTTGCTCGGTCCTCCAGTCCCGGTCCAGAGGGTGTTGTGAACCGGTCCTGTGGGCGTTAGCCTTCTACAGGGCCCTCCGGTCCTCTTCCCCTTCATCACCACTGCTCTGCCCTAGTTCCTGTGCAATTACTTCCTTTCTGTTCACCAAGCCACCAGTGGCTCTGCATACCCACTCATCTTCTTTAGCTGGAGGTATTTTTTAAAAACATACATGAGGGCTGTCCCAAAAAAATCCAGCCATTGTCCATATAACGATAACAGTTTGCGCCTGGATAGTTTCCAGATAGCTCTCGTATATTTGTCGTTGATGCACATTGAGTTGGCTTTGAACAACAGACTAAGATGTAAATTGCTGTTTGTTTATCCAAAAACAAAAAGTCATGTTTTAAGTTTTGAAAAAAAAAATATGTAGGTTCCTGGAGTTATGGCACAAGTTGGTATCATTTTTACACTATGCTTAGAGAACCTCCAGCCTAGAGGTACATCTGAATAATAACTAGATATAAAAGAAAACTAAACATAGTAAAAATAAAGCAAGAAAACACAAAAGCAAGGAAGAGGAAGAGGTCTGTTCTCCCTTCTCCTTTTATAACACTTTGGATTTATTTGGAATAAGTAAGTTAGAAAAGGACAAAGGGTAGCAAGTCTAGGCTGAATTATTTGCACATGTTGAGTCAACATCACATGGGCTGTTTCGGGTATTCCTTTAAAACTTAGCTTCTAAAATCTTGCTTTCCTTCAAGGGCATCACTGAACATTGTTTTCTTTCTGCTCTTATTTCCTGTCCCCAAATGAGGTTTGCACTTTGATGTCTTACTAGTTAATATGACTACATAGTTTAAAGGAAATTTTAGAAACCTCTAGTTTGCTCCCAGTGTGGTTGTTTTCTTTAAATAGGACTCATTTGCTTTTATTTCTTGTTATTAGTGGACCAAACTAATTGCCAGCAACAGATTGCTGTCCTATCTCTTTCTACCTAGAGTAATTCTGGCTCCCTTTAAGAGTTTGTATATTAGAGTTAACTGTAGTTCCATGACTACTACTAGAGAGTGTTCATGGGCCATAAAGGTACATTAACAAATGGCAGCCAAAAATGAAATGGACTTCATTCTGAATTGAATGGATACTTCCATATTTACAAGGAGTTTTTATGTCCCTTTCCTAAAGAAATATAACATTTAAGTATTAAGTTGTTAAATTCTTTAGGATCTTGGAGGGTTGCTTCTGAAACCATATTTGCTTTATGATTTTCTGTGTCTAGTACACTTACATCACGTTTACAAAGTTTTGTCTTTTAAATCCCAGTAAAGTACTATAAATATAACAATTTAAGTTATAATGAAAAGTTTTTGTTGTAATAATACAGAGCAACCTATCCCATCAATTCAGACATTTTTTTAGCTCTTTGCAGAATATCCTTTTTGCAGCCTGTTAAAAACAGTAAGTTCAATTATAGGAGAGAAGTTTTTAAACATGGTGCCAATGGTGTACAAAGTTTCCTTGTGCACAGAGTGGTCAAGTAGTCTTAACCAACTACCTCTAAATGGAGTGTTGAGTGGCACAGTTTATTAATAGTACTGTATACACATGTATTTTAGCACAGTGGAGCTCTGTTCAAATGAGGTGCCCTAAACACACCACCCATGCATGGTGGAATATAAATTGCTCAAATTTAATAAATTGCTAAAATTCTGTTTAAGATTTTAAAGCATGTTTAAATGTGCTGCTGCCATAGTCAAATGAATTATATTTGCATAAAAAATAATTAGCATTGAATGAAAAGGCTGTTTTAATTAATATAACTATTCTGAGGTTGACCAATCTTTTGGCTTCCCTGGACCATATTAGAAGAAGAAAAATTGTCTTGGGCCACACATAAAATACACTAACACTAACGATAGGTGATGAGCTAAAGAAAAGGCCTTTGTATAATTTTCATAATGTTTTAAGAAAGTTTATAAATTTGTATTGGGCCACATTCAAAGCTGTCCTGGGCCCCATGCAGCGTGTGGGTTGTGGGCTGGACAAGCTTGGTTTCAACAGTTCTGACTTTTGGCTGTTTATAATTAGAATCCATATTTTATTGCATTTCTTCTATGAATTAACCATCGAAAATTTAGTAGTAAATACAGTGTCACCTTTATAGAAATACTAGTACAAAATTAGGTGAGAATAATAGTAAGCATAACACAAAACATTCATTTTTTTTTTTTAGTTAAAAATTTTCCTGTAACACTTTCTTTAGTGATTTAGTCATCTTCAAATTCAAAGGGTAATTTCACTCTTAAAAGTTTTATTACCTTTATGAGTATTTCCCAGATATGTTGTTTTTATTTTTGTTTTTTTACTATTTTAAAGGTAGAAAATGGTCTCTAGGCAATGGTGAGGAATATTTCCTACAACTAAAGTTATCTGTGGATTGATGCAACACATGAAAACTCCCAACCCACAGTACTATCATAGAAAATATTTGGGGCCCGGTAGAATATTGTAAACTTCTACATTAAATAATAATTATGTTTATAAAATTATTATCTACCATTCATGTTAAAACACATTTTACCAAGTTTCCACAAATGCTTTACAGATGCCAGTGTGATTTTGTTTGATTTTATATAATCTCTTTGAAGTTGATGGGAGGTCATTATACAGCTGAGTCAGGGAGACCATAAACATTTGTTAGAAGATTATTTAAATACAGGGCTCGTGTGTAATGGAACTTGCTAGTAAGTTTGGAAAATCTAGGGAACTAACTTCTGATCTACCTACTAATTTTCACTATAAATGTAATTACTAGAAGTTCACTTTCTCAGACCTACTGAGGAAGTACTCATTTGCAAAGTCACATATAATAATGTAGGAAAGGAATCAGAGCTAAGAGCCTTGGTGTACCTAGAAGAGGAGCCTGCTTGGCCACATTGGATAAGTAGATGTTACAGATTCCCTGTAATGCCTGCCAGGTACCAGGTACTCATGACAAGAATTCTTAAATTGCTTTATAAAAATGCTGTATTAATTTTTATGATCATCAAGAGCACATTACTATAACAGATTCTTGACCACCTTTCTGAAATACGGTTTATTATTTATTATTTTAAATGTAAGTAGGTATGTAAGTTTACTTTCATAAATTGTACTTAGTGAATTGTGTATACAAAGAATGGTGAAATATGTATTTCTATTTATCATGTTTAAAAAATGCTTATGTTATAATGCTTGGAGCAACAGGATACAGAATGAGGTAAAAATTAAATCTATAAAATCACATGTACCTCAATAACAAATCATTTTAAAACATTATTAAACTTACTGGGGTAACATTGGTTAAAAAATTATATAAATTTCAGATGTACAGCTTTATAATGCAGCGTCTGTATCTCTATTGGATGCTTACCACCCAAAGTCTGGTCCCCATCACCTTGTATTTTTTAAATTGTATTTTTATGCCTTGTTTTCCTTCATAAATAATCACAGTATGTATTGCAACACACCTGAATGTCTTCCACATTTTCCTGAGGTCAAAAGATCTGTCTCTTTCTCTTAGGAAATTTACCAATGGTGTGGGTCCTCATGCAACAAATATGAGCGTCTGAAGGCAAGCCAGGTGGCCATTGGCATTCGGGACAATGAAAGGAAAGGAAGATCCCAATTAATTGTGGTGGAGGAAGGAAGTGAACCGTCAGAGCTTATAGAGGTACTGTGACTTAGGTTGTGTATTAAAAGGTTACCACTCTTAAGTCGAGTATGTGGGGAGGCAGGTGTGTATATATGTATGTGTTCTAACAAATTCCCTACTACTTAGGCTATGATTAGGTAAGAAGAAATGTCATCATTAGTCATGGTACTGGAAAGCAGAACGCCAAGGCTGTCTTCTCTCACCATTGGTCTATCAAAGGAGGCCTTAACCCTCTCTTCCGTGGTACTCAAGGACAAATAGATGGGTAACACTTTTGAGACTGACTTAAGAATATATTTTGAGGGAGTTCCCTGATGGTGTAGTGGCTTAAGGCTTCGGCGCTGGCGCTGTCAGCGCTGCGGCCTGGGTTCGATTCTCAGTCAGGGAGCTACCCACATACCAAAAAAGCAAAAAAAAAAAAAAGAATATATTTTGAAAGAAAAAAATAGTTTATTTATCTAGGCTTCTCGACATTGTTTTTAAACAGTGATGTTTAATTTTAAAATTAACACTTATTAAAAGAATGAAATAAAATCATATACCAAGAGATTGAATACACCAATGTTTGAAATATTTCTATAATTTTAAACTAGAAATTGTAGGCAAGAGACTTATAATTTTAGTATAGTTGTTAACCTAATTTAAAAATTGTTTCCATGACTCTTTCTTTGTACCTACGTCATTTACTTAACCATTATACCAGTCTTAGACAGTGGTGACCAATTTTGCTCCTTTAATAAAACTGCACTGAGTACCTGAGTGCTTTTATTGTATATATTCCCTAAAGTAAGATTGTCAAAGGGTATAATCATATTTATGTGTCTAGATATATGAGTATATTGATCAGTTGATTCCCATTTATTTATTCAACAAATATTTATTACACTCATATGCTGTGCCAGGCACTAACTGCACCTAACTCTGCTTCCTTGCACAAGCACTGTGTCCTGTCCTGATCATGAGAATGTACTGTTATAAAACTTTTTGAATCTTCCTGTATTTAATAGTAGCAGGTGGTATCTCTGAATTTTCATTTCTCTAATTCCCTGGGATATTAGACATTTCCCCCCAATAATTTTAGCCATTTGCATTTAAGTTTTCTTAATCCTACCAGACCTGAGGCCCTGAACCTAACTGGGCATTAAAGAGAAAAAAAAAAAACCAACATGATATAGAAAAATGTTAGTTACATGCAAACAAGTGGTTAGAATAAGATGGAACTTGGAGACACTGTAGAAAATAAGTCTACCTTTCATTTTTTTCATGTATTAAGCAAAGTACCGAAAATTAAGTACAGTGGTATAGCGGCAGATTTGGGAATTACCGAAAAATCGGTAGAGCGGTCTGGTAGGGTTAAAGACTATCTTATAAACATATTTTGAATAATTTTAATTTAGAACAATGTAATGCATTACAGTTACCTGATCCAGAGATGGCCTTCCTAATCCAGTGATCAAAAGTTATATAATGAAATCATTTTATTTCTTATAATGTCTTTAAATTTTATTACTTTAATAACCACCAAACACAGACTTTCTCATTAATGATGTTTTGGAAACAATTTTAATTCAGGGAGATGCTCAATGCTAAGAGAAAAGGCAGACTATAAAGTTTTACATGCAATATTATGTTAATACATAAGCTTGTGTATATAGCTATATATTCATATATATGCATACATCTCTGAAAGAAATATGCTGAAATATTACTAATATTATCAATATTATATTTGACTTGGGATGTGGCTACTTTTTATTTTCTTCATTTGTCCTTGTATTTTCAAAATTCAAATAATGGATGTGTATTCCTTTTGTAATCAGGAAAAAATAAGGCTTTTGAAAAAAATGTAGTGAAGTTAAAGATAGCTTAACTGGGTTTTCAGTAGTCAGAAAAACATTGCTAATAAATTAGTCCTTGAAAACTATTCAAAACAATTTCTTGATCTTTTAAATTCTTTCAAGACCACTGTTTTAGATGTGGGATCATGATTTAATTCTTCTGACTCTCATATGTGGAGGAAAACTTTGTAAGATGTATTTCTAATTGATTGTAGCCTCTCATATCTATAGCTGTACTTTGATAGAAGTGGACCCAGGGACAGGATGCGTCCTTGTAGAGTGAATGGTGGAGAGAGTGTTGCATTAAATATCATAAGTTTTTTCATGAGTATCTCAAGTCCTAAGCGAGGCCCTTCACCTCTTGTTGTCTCTGGTTCCTCTTTTGTAAATTGAGGAGTTAGAAAAAGTGGCTTTTATGGTCACTTTAAGCTCCGGTGATCTGTGATTCTATCTTGTGTCTTAGGCTTATATCTGTGGTTAATTCCAATTGCTTGCAGTCTGTTCTAGGAAATGAAGCCCTTGGAGCTGAGGCCTTAACTGTGCACGTATGCATTTGGTGTCCTTACTTACTGAATTTTATTCACAGTCCTGAGACAGGAATGTTTAAACAGTCAATTAACATATTACACTGTTAAATTAAGCACATGCAAACTGGAAGAAAAATATGTGTAAAAATATAACTTGAATTATACAATTGAGTGATAGGGATAAGGGATATACTGCTTAATATAAAATACCTGTCTGTATTTTAGGGGCTTTTCATTTTTTGGTTTTTAAAAAATCCTAGAAAACACCTACTTCGTTTCCATTCAGTACATTCAATGTATACTGCATTACATCAGCAGCTCTCCTCAGACAATAAACTGAACCAAATTTTCAATGAGGGGCTTTATTTTTTTTTAAGCATTGAGTGGGCTTTTTGTTTTTATCGTGTTTTGTAGCCTGATCACAATATTTATTAGTTATTTGATGTCTTAATTATGCACCGATGATAAAAGTTTGTTTAGGCTTTCTTAATGTTGTACCTCTAGCTATAGAATTCAAAGAGGTCATGAACTTGGGAAAAAAATCAACAACTTCATTTTCACTAACCTCTTAAGAAAATTTTCAGATCACATTTTCATTATTGCACATAACCTCAAACTACTATTTACTTTTATCATTACTTGGAAATTTTTATGACAGTTATTAAACTTGATGTAGTAATATTATCTAATGACTTAATGAAGAGACTTATGTATTACTTTATCACATTTGTAAATATATTTTGATATTTTGACAGTTGTATGCCAGTATAATTGGTTTCCATTGTAATACTTTGTATTTTATTTTGCACATTTAAAAATATTTTTCTTGGAAGGGGTTCATAGACTTCAAAAGTGGTCCAGATTGGTCCATAGCACCCCACTCCACAACACACGCACGCGCGCACACACACACACACACACACACACGGTTGCCTTGTTTAAGATAATGAAATGGTATTTCTTTTTTTGGAATGCTGATGCAACTTTTGACATTGCTAGAGAAGGATTCTAAAGATTTTTCAAAATAGCTTCTTAAATTGACCTTTTTTAAATGACTTAGTTTTAATGAGAATTTTTTAAAATTATTTATCTTAAAAAATTTTTAAAGTCTAACTCTAAACAGTAATGGCTTGAAATCAAAAACTTATCAATGAGTTAAATGAACCTATTGTCCTTACTCCATATTCAATGCTGAATTTTTAGAACATGTCTTTCTAAACACATCAGAGTGCTCAAAACTGAAAATATTAAAAATTAGTTTTCCTGTGAGCTTTTTTGAAAAACTGATCTTTATTTTGAGGTATTTCAGCTATTCATTGATGACACTATGATTTCCACATGATGTGAATGTGGTTTATCTCTAAGATGATTATAAATTTTTAAACCAAACCACTTTAGTGAGTGACAGTAGCCCTAATCAGACAGGACACAGAGACAATACATATTAACTTGACCGTCTGGGAAAACAGGATATGTGGTGGCCCTCTTTTTTATCTGTATCTTTTGTACTTTTAAAAGTTCATATGCCTCAATATGAAAAATAACCCTGTAAATGGAACTAACTAAAGCCTGTAACTAAAATCACATTTTACTGTGCTTGTTTTCTCTTCCCTGTAAACATACTTTCCATGAAAAGCTACAGGTCAATTATGTAAAGCTTTTTCCTTGGTCTTTTTTCTTTTTATATTCAAAATAAATAATAAATGAAAGTGAAGGAAAATTAAATATTTTGCTAGCTCCAAGGTCCCATACTTTCTTCATTGGCCCGATGCATTCTCTAAACATTAGGAGGGAGGTTAAAAAATAATCCCAAGGAAAAACTGCTCAGGTCAATAATTTATCAATCTGTTTTATAGTCATGATTTTATAAAAGGAGGCATCTGGTAGATATCAAAAAGAATAAGAAGGGGCAAGTTGTTTAAAATGATAATGGGAAACAACTAATTTTTCTAACCCAGAAAGACTGTTTTTCATGTAATGCAATGAACTCATTAAGTCTATAATCATAAATGCTAGTGGCAGAACACCAGCATTCCAGTAAGTGCTAGAGGGCATTTGTAAGCAGATGATGTGTTGCTGAACTGTTAGATTTCTTGCTTTTGTAAAAATACGAAGCCTCCCTGGAAGGTTGTATGCACAATCATCATTTCAGATCCTGATGAGAAAAAGAAAATTGGAAGAAAAATTACAGTATCATATTATGTCTCAGTTAATGAGTGCTTATTGCACACTGGGTTGATTCGCAATAAAGTTCAGAGGCTCAGCTTATTTTATGGTCTGATTGAGGAGATAAACGCTCACGAGATCTAAACCAGAGTTAGAAAATGGAGACAGATTGTCAGATTGTGAGGGTCCACAAATGCCAGAAAGCATGGTCAGAATGATACCACCATTAGTTGGAAGCATTCTCGTGAAAAAATGTATATATTTTAGACTATATAATAACACTATATAGGCTAGATTAACCTCCTGAGACTATTCCAATACAGGGATTATGTTCATCTTGTTATTACATCATAATCGACAACTTGAAAATGAAATAATTTATTCAGCCATTTTCTTGACAAGTTGATCAGATGTTCATGGTATGCTCATCTGGCATCTTGTAAGTAAAATCTAGAGCTGAAAAGTGCAGATAGATCTTAAATTATCCTTTAAAGATATCTATTGAATAGTCAAAGAGTAAAATTTTAGTCATATTTCCCCCAAGTATTTTGACAAATAAAATTTTTATCTTATTAATGCTGCTCTAAGTTCCTGTAGGGCAGGCACTGCCTCCATAGCTGTATAACCCTTCCAGCTCTAACTCATTGCTCATTAATATTTGGATAATCAATACTGTGAGCCACATGGTACCAGAAAACCATTCTGTTTGTTTTTCTTGTTTTCTAGAGGATGGTATTGCTTTTAAAACTTTCCTGCATCTTAGATGATAGTGTTAGTGAAGAGATGAACGTAGTCATACTGTTGATTTAGTTTGGAAACCAAGTGCAATTACGATAGGAGCATTTAATGTTTAGATAAGGTTAATTCATATATTCTGCTAGTCTTTCTACAGATGGGTAGTTACAGTAACTTCTTGGAAAATAGTAACTGAGCCTTAAGCTTACTTATACTTAACAGCCATACTTCCCATGTATAGGTAAATTTTTTATATCTGGATGAAAGTACCTAGTACAGTAAGAAATAAATACAGTTAACTGGCATCCATGCTGGATAAATGTAGTATTATTTCGATATTTTTTGCTGGTTGCTTGAGTTGTGGTTAACGGAGAGGCTACTGTAGCTGGTATCTAACACTTTTTATTCTGTGAGTCCAACTGCATGTTTCCGGAAGCTATGGTTGGATACCCCCATCTCTAAACTTCTCCTTCCCAATTCAGGTCTCCTCTCCACATAGTGTCCTGCAACCACAAAACCCTCTCCTCCTCTTACTGTCTAGCACACAGCATGCTGTCTGCTGGCCTCACCCACTTTGCTGGGCTGTTGCCTCCAATCCTGGTGCTGCCTCTTCTCACTGCTGGGTTAGGAGTTACTATGCTCCATATACTCCAACGAATTGCACAGGTGGAGAGCTTTATTTTTTAAATCATCCAATGTACTTGTCTTACTCCTCCCCAAAACTTAACATCTAAAGACTGTACACATTGCTAACTAAAGCTTCTGAAGGTTTTATACACCTTAAATTCATGGGATATAAAATCAGAAATGATTTTAAGCATTTTATTAATCCAAGCATTGAAATGGTCATACATTTCAGCAGATAAATTAAAAGATTAAGAAACAAATTCAATTCAAATTTGGAAATTTAGAATTCTGTCAGCATTCCTTAGTTTCTCTGTGGAATTGCTTGCTTCATAGCATCGTCTTGCATTAACTAGATTCACATGCGATCATATTTTAATCTTTCAACTAAAATATTCTGGTGTATTTAAATCAAGCATGATCATTTGAAAATGATACTGTGGAGAGTGGGAAAAGCTTTGTTTTCTTTGGTTAGGTAACTTATCTCCATTTATCTTTGTAAAATAGTATAAAATTAAGAAATAACAGTAGTGGAAATGGGAGCTGTTTTGAAAATCCCTCTTATGGCCACTTTGAGACAGTGAACATACAGTATTTTTTAAAGGGTCTAAAGCATGATAGGGAAATAATCTAAATAAGAATAAAAATCCCATTGCTTTTTAGCACGAGGGAGCAAACATAGGTGTTTTGACCTCCTTAAATGTAAGACCTAAGGTTGTTTTGTGGGTTTATAATACACATACACACACCTCATTAAACTCTTTCCTGTTGTCCTCTTACTTACTTCATTGTTAGTCACAACTCTGTAGTTAGTACAGATAGAAATTTGAGTTGCCTGAGATACTAACTTGGTCAATAGACACAGTAAACACTTTACTATTAATACTAAGTGACAACAAAAAGTGTTTTGCTAGAGAGCCATTCTTCTCTTTATGTGCTGCCGAAGTGATTTAGCTTCCTTGTTTATCCCTCGTATTTTCTAGGGTCTTTTTGTACGTTCTTCGGAAATGAGATAACGTCTTAAATATTTTGAAATTTCCAATTCACGTAGCATGGTGTCTGGCACATGGGAGATGTCCATCAGTATTCGTTTTCTGAGTGAAATAACATTATTATGAGCGCCATAGAGAAAGAGGAGGTCCATTTGTGGGTTTATCATTTAAAGATTTTTAAGTTTAAAGGGATCTAAAATATTTGCTATTCTCTCTGGATTAGTCCTCAGGCTACATTACATATAGAGTGGAGAGGAAGTATCAAGAGGTACCAGCAAATAGGAATCTTTTCTTCTCTCTCTTGTCTTTTAATTTTCTTAATTTTTCTTGAGGCATTTATACTTACTATAAACCCCAAATCCAAAGAATTACAGTGAAAAGTAGTACATGCTGCAAGGTTATGATGCTTTCAAGAGCACTGTAGTTGCTATTGCTATTTATACCTACCATTTATTGATAGCTTCCTAGGTACCAGGCACTGTTTAAGGCACCATTTATTTGCTGTCATTTATTTAATGGATCTTTTGTTTGGACTTCTAGTATTCAGATACCTATTTTGTTCCTCACCAATTTATCCAGTGGGGGAAGTTGGAATATTCTGAATAAAGCTAAGGACTATAGTAACAGTGTAGTTAGCCATATGCGGCAGTAAAAAAAGAATATTCCAAATAATCTTTCATTCTGTCTTACCAAAGTTCAACACGAAGGTATGTGACCTTACTGATAAGGTGTTACTTCCATATAATCAGTCCACATTAATACCACTTGGCAGTCATTTCTGAATGGTGTAAGTTTTCCTGTAGTTTTGCAGCTGAGATGAGGAGATAATAATGGACCTGTAGATAGAATAATACAGTTCTCAGACAGATGGACTATATACAAGAATGAACCTTGGCCCCCCACAAAGTTCACATCTGAATTGATAAACTAACATAAAGATTAAACTAGAATGACAGGTTTCTGTTCTCTCTGTTTATATTGTTCCTCGTTTTCATTGTAATATTAGTGGACACAGCCTATTAACTTTGTCCTTTTATCCAAGCACATCACTGAGGGAAAGCAGGAGAACCAGTATTGGGACCTCGAAGCCAGATTAGGTGCAGCTAGCTAAATGAGGTCATAGCTTTCCTCAGAATTACCTATTCTTTTATCTTTCTGTGTATCTTCCCTATTAGTAAACATTTGTCTTACCTAAGGCATAAAATTCTATCAGGCAAGTAAATACACCTTAACAACAAGGCAGCTCTTCACTTTTACAATTTGTTTCTATTAACCATATGTTTGCAATCGACTGACTTTTTTTTTCAATCAGGGAAAGGAAATAAGACACAAGAGTAACTGAGTAATTAAAATGTTACCTCCTAGAACCTGACAGCTTACTTTGTGTTTAGTGAAAATAGAAAATAGAGTGAGTCACACTAAACTGATTAAGAAATATACAGAGTTTTTAATTAAGGTAAGACTTTATATAGAGAGCATTACAGTAGGAAGAGGAAGGCCTCTGCCTCATTGCTTTTGTGTTTATGGGTCTTAGGCAGAAGACAAAACTCTTGGTTGCTCTCATCTTCATTTTCCTAATTTGTTAAGCTAAAATCAGAGTTGAGAAGTACATAAAACCCTCTTACATTAAATACGTTTAGGACTCGATGCCAACTTAGAATATATTTATCCAGAGTGACCTGGTGTTTTGAGTTATATGTTGTTTTCCTCCAGGCCAAGTATTATTCCCTTTTCCTATCATTGCCTTTAGATTCTTTCTGTAAAGTATCCAAACATCTTGACTATTTTTTTTTTATAGAAAGTTAAAGGAGGGAAAATGCATCTTGATTGAGCAAGATAGTTGGAATTTCATGTTGGAATAGGTGGAGCTGGCTAAAAGGTTCAAAATAAAGAGATGCAAAAGTGAAAATTAAGTCAGACTTATGAGGATACAGCAAAGGTGTTCTTTATTTTAATTTTCAATTACAGTTGACATTCAAGGATGGTTAGACATTTATATAACTAATAAAGTGATTCCCCCAATAAATCTAGTACCCACCTGGCCCCAGCAAAGATTTTCTGAACTTCCTGATCCTTCTTTCTGAAAAAACAAATTTACACACGGACCAGCTTATTTTTAAAAGGAAAAGTCACAGTGAATCATATATAAAAAACACAGGACACTGGAAATAATCTCGACACAGGTCGTGGAAACAAATTCTGGAGCTAGGAGCCTATGACTCTAAAGCTAGGTTATTTGTTTGCTTTAATGATTTAATATAAATCTTCTAACTAATTTTGAATTGAACTATTGAAGGCAAAGAGTGAGCAGTGGAAAAGATCTACTTAGGCAGAGAATAAAATTGTGTTTTTACAAATTTCCAATTCCTTTCTGGTACTTAGAATAGTGTCTTACGTGGCTAAATACATCCATTAGGTTACTGACAAAACAGAGAGGAAAAAATATAGATATTCCCATTTCTGTATTTATATCCCACCTATCACAAAAAACGTCACCTGTGGTCTTTGGAACCACTTAATTCCGAGCTGAAAACTTAAGCCCCTGGGCCACTGGTGGCCCCTTCTAGGTCTTTACGTTAATAAATGCTTCTCTGATCGATAGGCCTAGAGCAGTTAGGATTCGTTAAGAACACAGCACACCCCCACCCCCACCCCACTTATTCTCAGTGGTATACATTCCAGGGCCCCCATTGTCTGCCTGAAACCATAGATAGTGCCCAGCCCTCTGCATGCATACCTATGATACCGTTTACTTTATAAGTTAGGGACCGTAAGAAACTAACAATAGTAACTAATAGTAAAATAGACCAATTATAACAATATACTATAATGAAAGTTACGGAAATTTGGTCTTCTCTCCTCAAAATATCTTGGTGTAACCATCCCTTTCTTATAGTAAATAACCTGGTGTCACTGGTTTCGGGGCATCCCTTGCTGAAGTCTTGGTGTGGCTCAATGCTTCCTGGTACAACACATTGCTGTTCATGTCGTCTACCCACAAATTTAACACCTTTTCCTCCTCGCCTAAGCCATTATCACGTGCTGTGGCCGTGACTCTCGTAGTTTGATGTGGGACAGCAAAACTAGCTTGAGTTTCTTTTTCCCCATCACAATTTCATGGACAAAAGATTTGTTCTTACCGTGGATCTTAGCAACCTCATCATACGATTTTTTTTTTTAAATTAAGTGTTTCAAGAACAGCACAGCATGTTAGTTAAGAACACATACGTACTCTGGAGCCAGAGTTTAAATCCTGACTTGTCACTCGCTGCGTAACCTTGGCGAGTTACTTAACCTATTCCTTCAGGCATAAAGTGGGAGAGTAAACAGCATCAACTCATAGGGTGGTTATGAAGATGGAATGACTTAATAAATGTAAAGTACTTAGAATGGTATCTGGGACGTAGTGGTGTGTATGTCTCCGTTAAATGAGATTTTTGAGGTCCCTGGCGTGGCTCATCATAGCACTTGAAAGCATTAGCTGTTGTGGCAGCATGGATGGATTTTGAGAATATCATGCTAAGCAAAATAAGTCAGACAGTAAAAGTCAAGAACCGTATGACTTATTTGTGGGATATAAAACTGAAAGCAACCCATGAACGAGACAAACAAAAACTCGTAGACACAGACGATAGTATAGTGAAAAGTTCGCTCACAGGAGACTGGCGTTTCACTGACACAAATGGGGGATTGGGAAAGTTCAGTTTTGTGGAAAGATAAATTCAGTTTGGAACATGTTAGAGAATAGTGATACTTTTCAGTGGAAACTCAGAGGAAAGGGGGGCTTCAAGCTTGAGTGACAGGTCTTGGTTAGAACAAGAGGTGAACATTTTATAGAACATCCTCAGATAAGGTTTCTCTGTTTCCCTTCCTCTTTAAATTGTCAAAGGATTATGTGATCTAAGTTCTAATTAGTTGAGAAACCTAAAATGAGTGTTTTAAATTTAAGTATTATCCTACTGGTAGAGAAAAAGAAAAAGCTGTGTTTACAGTTTATTTCAAAGATCAAAAATGTATGGCACAGTCGGTAAAGTGAGCGTATGTAGTTGTTTTCCTCTTTCTAGGCAGGATGTGAAGGGCTTAAGGGCTGGGCAAGGTGGTGGAAACTGATTTGGTACCCCAGTGGGGTACTGGTAAAGGCTTAGTTGTCAACTGAACTTTCAAATGCTCCCTAGCGATACCCGATCACACATAGCACACCCTTACTTCTGGAGTTAATCCTGTTTTTGGTAAATCCCCTCGGTTCAATTCCCAACTATGCTACCATCCTTTGAGAGGCTAATCAAGATCCCTAGCTAATATGGGCATCGTTGCCTGAAAACTAAAAGTTAGAGTGTGCCCCAAATCTGTGACTCACTTGGCCTATTGGGAGACATCCTAGTGTTAGATATGTCCTTAGCCCAAATTGTTGATTCTAAACTCCACTGTCTTGGTTGGAATAGAATTACAGAAGGCTGTATGAGAGCCTTTTCACTGTTCTTACAAGATGTACGTACTTCTACCAAAATAAAACTGTTAAGAACATGTTTTTGGTTGCAAGTGTTTTAATTTTTGTCTTGATCCTACTTTTAACAACCAACTGTTGCAATAATTTAGTATGTATAATAAAGTATTTTATTAACCATTGTATAAGCAAAAAGATGGGCATGTTCTTTATTAAAGAACGTATTTCTAAACTTCTTCATGTCTAAGCTTGAAGCTGTGCCTATACTTATGCAAAGATTAGAATTTATGTGCATTTTTATTACTGTCTGATATTCATATGCTATGTTGTAAGAAATATTGAGTAGAAAACACATTATGCAAAGAGTTTCATTATGTATTAAATATTTATTAAATTTAATTAATACCTTTTTGCATGTTTTAAACTTGAATTTATAGTTATGAAAGTCCCATAGTTTAGAATAAATTTATATTTTATTTCTGTTCTTAATATTCAATATTTGTATTAAATAATTTAATTAAGGTTCTTCAGTGACCTATTTTGTGATTTTACTGTACAGAAATTCAAAGCAGATTCAAGTGAACTTTCTACTAAATGCTTTACTTGAACTTTTGGATTGCATCATACATTCAAGAATTTATTTGTTCATTTGACAACTAATTATTGAGCATCTACTATGTCCCAAAGACTGTTCTAAGTGCTAAGGATGCAGTAGGAAACAAAGTCATATGGTCATCAACAACTTGCACTTGGTCTGTCTAGCCTATAATATGTCAATAATGATACTCCCACCCTATTCTCAAATAGTAATTTTGATCCAAATCTTTGTGATAATAAGTTACAAGTATTTAAACTTACAGATTACTTCCTTTAGAAGCAGAGGTCACAGAAGAAATTTTGTTGCAGAACTAAACTTAGAACCATATTTTAATTAATTCCTACTAGATTTCAATAATATGGACACCCAGACTTTCAAGTTTGGGGTTTTACTTTCTTGGAAGTTCACACCACCAGCAAACTCAGTATTTTTGTTTCTTAATGCCATTGATTGATTTGACCCATGTGAAAGGCCTGTGTAGTGTGATTGCTGAGAAATGTTTGAGCCTTATTATTATAATTGCAAATATTTTATAACCTATATCTTTAGAAATGCAAGAAGGTTTTTTCAGCTCTGCATTCTTTAAGGAGAGGTCTTTATCTTTTATCTGTTCACCTTTTTTTCAGGTTTTAGGAGAAAAGCCAGATCTTAGCAATGGAGATGATGATGACGACACCATAGCAGACATATTTAATAGGAAGATGGCTAAACTGTATATGGTGAGTTAGCTGTTAGAGAGTTCTCTTGTTTTTACGGGACTGGATACAGCCAGGGTGGCCTGTCCTGGGAGCGACTGTCATTACTACAAGTGCTAATCTCATTGTCCTCAAAGAGAATATGTAGGTAGAATCCATTCCTTGCTCTAATATATTTATTAAACTTCCTTTCTTACCTCTTGTTATTTTTATTAAAAACAAATAAGGGAATTTATTGCTGTGAGAAATAAAATGATATATTATCGCTGTACTAATTTGCAACAATATGTTTTGATATATTACCTTCAATAAAATATTTCCTTCGAGGAGTAAAAAAATGTTTTAAACTTTTTCTTATAAAATTTTGATAAGCTGTAAAAACCTCTGATTTTAAATGAAGATCAAGTTACTAACTTTGTAGCATCACTTCCTTTTTGTAAAGGAGAAGTAGATTCTTTCTTTCTAGATGTGGTTACATCTTCTGCTAAAATACTGATAATTATAAAATACTGATAATTTTAATATAAACCATACAGAAATTGTTATCTAAAGACTTCTGCTTATTTTTCAAATTACTGTTTGTTATACTTTTATTTTCAACAGCTTAACGGATATGTTTTATGTCGTATCTTCAAATACAACTGTTCTCTCTTGGACAGCATGATGGACTGAAGAAGGATTTTACAATATGAACGTGTTAATCCTGAGTCATTTCTCCCTCTAGTGGATATATCCTGTATTGCCTACACCTAATGTATCAAGTCTGAAAATACTTGAATTTGAGATTGCTGAACAAAGCTGGAAAGTAAAGTCACTTAGGGACAGTTTCTACATACACAAAATTTAAGCCCCACCATGGTGCTGCAAAACTCCCCCACTGATCTAGGGAAGGTCCTGGAATCCTTGTGTTTAAGAAGTGCCTGTGTTGTAGCCTATAAACTGTAATAGCTTTTGAAAACCAGTGATTTTAACCTGGGAATTAATATTACTTTCAATTTTCTTAAGTCCACCTCCAAACATTTTAAAAAAAATGTTGTTTAGTCATTTCAAAGCTTCAAGAGCCTAAGTAAATAACGATGTATTTGTGACAGAGGAAATTTACTTCAGTAATTTATATAAAGTATACTTAAATCACAGAGCCTATATTGAAATAATCTGTAAGCATAAACTGTAACGTAGCAATATCTTCTTTAACACAGTGGCATATGATCAGGACTCAGTAAATGTTGACTAAATGAACATTTCCACTTCAGCTTTTTGTGTGTGGACAGTGACTGTAAGATTACTATCTATTTGAAAAGAGTGCTGTAAAAATTAAGAAATAATCATGTAATGCTCATAGCATGGTGCCTTGTATATATGAGAATCTCAACAAACCGTAGCTATTATTATTGCTATTATTTTCTGGTGTTTTAGGCACAGTGTTGAAACTTTTTATTAGTAGTTATTTTACCCTAAAATCATTTTTAAAAGCCTTTTAGTGTATAAGTGAGCTCAAAGATTTTTTTTTGTTTGCTTTCTTTGAAAGAGCTTTGTTGAGATATAATTTACACATGACAGAGTTCACCCATTGAAAGTGTAAAATTCAGTGATTTTTATTACATTTACAGAGGTGCTCAACCATCACCATAATCTAATTTTAGAACATTTTTCTCATCCCCAGATGAGCTCATGGTTTTTATGTTAGGTTTCAGATGCCAGTGGATCAATGAGAGTGACGGTGGTGGCAGAAGAAAACCCTTTCTCCATGGCGATGCTGCTTTCGGAGGAATGCTTTATTTTGGACCATGGTGCTGCCAAACAGATTTTTGTGTGGAAAGGTAAAAGATAGCCTTGCTCTTGTTGCTGTACTTCAGATTTACAGATATTTCATCAGCAGGGTAAAGAAAACTTCTTTTCTGATCAAAAAAAAACCAAGCCTTCCTTTCTGATACCTGATCTGTGAATAGTTCATAACATGCAAACATCGAAACTACATTTTCTTCCTAGTAGCATCATTTGTTAGGGATGATGGGCTTAAAGAAGCATTTAGGCAATATAAAAGGAATCTTTTATATATGTAGTGTTCACTACTATATTATTAAATATATGTAATATACTAGAAGACTTTTGCCATTTTCTCAGTATTATATTTAAATTAAATTATGTTAATAATCGTATAATATCTTCTTTCACTAAAATTCTGTCTCTCTTTAATTTATCTTGTATTTTAGGTAAAGATGCTAATCCCCAGGAGAGAAAGGCTGCAATGAAGACAGCTGAGCACTTCCTAGAGCAAATGAATTATCCCATTAATACCCAAGTATGTGTGGAAATTAGCTAGCTAAAAAATAATAATAATTAAAAACATGGGAGCTCATGACATCTCTGCAAAACTCATGAAAGAATTTGGTTGAAAGTAATGTGTGTGTGTAAAGTCATTCTTCACTTGAGTGTGTACAGTGTTGTGTCATGTGTCCCCAGAACTTGGTCTGTGTGGAGGAGAGAATTTTGCAGAAAGTGGAGAAAAGCCCTTCTGAGGGGCTGCATGATGAGAATAAAAATCCACCTACTTTCAAGTCAAGATAATCAACCACAGTGTAATTAACTGAGAGCACTTACCCGTTATTTCCTAGAGCAAGTTGTGCAGATAGTGATTAATACCCAGGTATTAATAACATTTTGCATTATAGAGATCAACTTAGACCTGGCTAGTTAATCTTTCTTTCTGAATCTCTCAGCTTCATCTTTTGTTTTCATTTTTATGACCTGGCACAAGTAACACCATACAATCATTTCTTTTGGGTCACTGTCCTCTTGTGAACCTAATGAAGAAAAACAGTCAAGGGTAACATGAAAGAACATCGTTCTGACCTTAAACATACAAATTCAGTAGCAATTACTTCAGTTGTGAGAAAAAAGCAGGGTTCAGTTGTTTTAGCTTTATGTTTGGTAATGTTTTTTTGTAGTCATTTAGGGATCCCACCTTCTAAGTTTACATCTGTCATCACAGTAACCAGCATAATCTTTTAATTTCATTCATTTTCTTTTTCTTTACTACTAGATTAATATTTTTCCTCAGTGTCTTGTTTTCCTGTTTATAGTAATCGTTTGGGGTTTTTTAAAATTTCAGATTCAAGTGCTTCCAGAAGGAGGTGAAACACCAATCTTCAAACAGTTCTTTAAGGATTGGAGAGATAAAGATCAGAGTGATGGCTGTGGGAAAGTATATGTCATGGAGAAAGTGGCTCGGATACCCCAAATTCCATTTGATGCCTCTAAATTGCATAGTTCTCCACAAATGGCTGCCCTCCACAATATGGTTGATGATGGTTCTGGCGAAGTGAAGGTATTTACCTTTTTGTTTGTTTGTTTTTATCAAGCCCATTTATACCAGTATATGTGGAAGTACGGCTGCAGGAAACTACGAATTTGGAAAACGTGAATTTTGCTTATTAAGAAAGATGGTCCAAGAACTGTGTATTAAATCAGGAGATTTACAGCTGGAAGAGTTGTTGGCTGAACTTCGGTTGTGGTTTA